>NDGM011254123.1:9224-25380 GCA_002564305.1 Octomys mimax | reverse complement strand
TTGCTGAGGTATTGTGCAGGTGTATACCCAAATACTCAAATATTTATAAAATATTTATATTGGTTTGAAGATCCTGTACATCTCCATGGGGAAAGATGTATCAAAATAAATGGAAGTCATTTTGGAAACAAATGTAAGTCTATTTCAGTTAAATAAGTTGTTTAAAGTGAAACAAAATAATACTTGGAAGGGTTCCTGGCAAATAGCTGCTGCTCAAATGATGTTATTTTTATTACTAGGGCAACACTAGACATCATACCAAATAAACTTCCAAATTTCAATGCTTAACACAGAGGCTATTGTTCATGCATCTAGTGGTCCTATGCAGATGTTCTCATTCTCTGGGATTCTGCAGTTCAGTGACTATCATTTTTGGAATCCCAGAGCCCTTGGCATTTCAGTAGAACAGAGAAGTGAGAAAAAGACACAATTTCTTTTAACCTTCTTGTCTTTGTTGAGAATAGGTCCTACTGCTGTATTTATCTGTGCAGAGTGGGCAGTGAGGAGCACAACTGCTCCCCAGAAGCAGCTCTGCCCTGGGAGGAGCAACATCTGGTAAACAGTCAGAGAAGACTAAGCAAATCTTTAAAGAGGAGGAGGGGGAGGAGGAGGGGGAGGGGAAGGAGGAGGAGGTGGCTAGGACTGGATCATAGGGCACCTTGGTCCTCAGATTAAGGATCTAAAATGACTCTGCCCAGAACATATGGGGTTTGGGGCATAACAGTGGTGTATCTTATTAGGCACTATCTGAAATTCATCACCCAGTTTCTCTTGTTCCCCTGAATGGGGTTGCGAGGCTTTCTGAGACCTACAGAGCAAGTGGTCATCTAGTTTTCCCTGTCATTGCTGAAATGAAGTAGGCGATGGGATTTATAGCTTATGTAAGGCTTTTGAGTTGCTTTATTAGAGTGAGTTCATGCAGAGGGTTAGCCAAATAGCCCTCCAAGTTGAAGAATAATAACACTGCCGCTTTATCTCTGCTTTTATCTGGGGAGCTACAAAGTACTTCACAAAGCTTGACAGCATCCCCCTGAGGTGACTAATATTATAGCTGCTTTAACAGGGAGATTTTATCTCTGTTATGTGTTGGTATAAAGTCGCTCTGAAAACACCCTCGCCAAGGTTAAAAATTCTACTCAGGAAATAGAAGCAATTGGGCCCAAGCTCTGTTTCCCTTTTCTCTATTAGGGACTATATAGAGATCTATACTTCATCATCCTGATGATTTTCTTGTCAGTATCTCTAGTACATTTCTCTATACAGGAGACCATTGAAATACTTGTGCATGTTTCAGCAGAAAATTATTTCTTTTAGTAGGCTGGCCTTCCTCCCTGGAGGAATGACACTGTCTTGAAATTCCAGAGAGACAGAAGTAAAAGCTTCCTCTCTTAGTACAGTTCACCTGTGTTTAGGTCTAAAACTTTAGTGGAAATTTGTGGCCCAGGATATCTTTGTGGATCATTTTGTTTTGGAAAATCAGAATTTAGAAATACTTATTTAGATACATTTCCTGTAGTATTTCTATTTTTATTTAATTATCTTACGGTGCTGTGGATGGAACCCAAGGCCTTCCACCTTCTATATGCTCTGCCACTAAGCAATGCTCCAAATTCCTCTTTATTTCTGCTGATAAATCCTATGCTTTGGAGACAGAAAGATGGCCTCTAGAATCCGGTCCTTGTCATTCCCTTCAAGGGCAAAGATGGGCTTGGGGAAGTTTCCTTAATCTTTCAAATACAAAATCATTTATCCTGGTGCTATGAGCCTACTCCTTACAACCCTGAGAAGAATGTATTAAGAGATTTTTGCTGATGGGATACACTACCTACATATACAGCTTAAAGAAGAAAAGGTTTAGCTTGGTTCATGATTTAGAGTATTCAGTCTACAGTTGACAGGCTTTAAGGCAGAAGTAGTATGGCAGAGGATATGCCAGAAGAAAAACACTCAACACATGGTAGCCCGAGAGCAAGGAGAACAGAAAGAGCCAGAGAGACATATATCCTCTGAAGGAATGGCCCCAGTGACACACTTCCTCTAACTGGATCACACTTCCTAATACCACATTTAGCAATGGGCTCATCAGTGGACTCATAGCATACCCATGATCCTCTCTTCAAAAGTCGTACCTCTGAACACAAAAAACTTCAGAGGGAGACTTTAGATCTACATTGTAACATAGAGTTTATGGGGGAAAGGTCAGGAACTCTGAGAAGAGGAGAGTAAGAAAGTAAAGCTACAAGTTGAACTGTGAACCTAGTATAAGAAAGGCTTTAGCGGGCACTCACAGTTGTCTGAAGTTGAGGCAAGAGGGATTAGTTTTTCTACCGTGCATTGACCAACCATTGAACATTTAGTTTATAAAGAGGGGTATAACCTTGAACAAGAAAATCCTCCTCACTTAGGAGCAATTTTTGGAAGAGACCACTATGGGTAATAAATGGCCAACTGGTGGCAGCATCTGGTGTAATGAGTTTCTTAGTATGGAAGTAGTACCTGAGCAGCATCCCACAGCACTGACTATAGTTCCTCACTAATGTGCTTGAATGAGTCTGCTGTCTTCACCACAGTTTGAAACAGGTTCTTAAGAATTCTGGTTAGCTCATTTCCAGGAGAAGCTCATAAAAGGGAGGCTAGAAAATGAACCTTAACACATGCATCATTTTTCTCCTCTACTCTGCCTATCCTAGTTGCCTCACCCTAAGCTAGCACACTGGCAGGTCAATGTGGCCTTTCCTGTAAAACAACTCAGACCCTCAACCCTAAAAGATCTGAATTCCTCCTGACCATCCTTTCTAGTCTGCAACTGCCACATTTGACCTTTAAGATTGGGTGACAAAGCAAGATCTCCAGATCTACAGTCTGATGTTGGGAAGAGGAAGCAATTTCCCCAAGTATTGTGCTAGGACTCATGATAGTATACTACTTCCTCCTAGTGGCTACAGATCCATGTATTCCAGCTGGTGCCATTCTGGCCTTCAACAGTGTCATCTTCAAGGTGGTACCTCAGCGAGCCTTCCAAAGACTAGCTGACTCCCGCAAATTCTGGACTGTTCAGAATGTTGGATGTGGCATATCCCACGGACATGTGCTGATTGCTGCACCTTTTTTGCTCTAAATATAGGTTCCTTAGTTTGGTACTATTGTAATTCCAGGTTGGAGATCAAACATGGTGCAAGCTTTTATGTAGTAGAGGCAGAGAAAGAAAACTATACTCAGAACATATATCAGTTTCAATCATGAATTACTGTCCATTTCAATTAAAAGGTATTCAACATAATAAATTTGCCGCCAAATGAATGTTTAGGCTGGCCAGATGCTCAGTGGACTGAAGCACCTGCTTAGGCAGATTGCAGCAGCCGGGGTTCAATTCCTGGTGCATTGTGCTGGCCCCGTCCCCAGGACGCGCGGAGCCAGAGATTGAGACTGGGCATGGTGGTGCATGCCTGTAATCCCATGTCTTGAGAGGCTGAAAACAGAAGGATCACTATGAGTTTGATCTACATAGTGAAACCCTGTAGAACCTGTACTAAACACACACACACACACACACACACACACACACACACACACCCCATAGTGCAACAAATGAATGTTTAGTCTTATTGAGGTATCCTGCTACAGGCCGTTTCTTATTGACATATGGAACATTTGTCAGGAGCAAAAGCCCAATAAAATTTAGTACCAGGGGCCCCGTGCTCTTGGACCCACATACACTGTACATCTCTGCCACTGTGGCTTCTTTGGTATGACTGTTTTGGTAAAACTGATGTGACCAGTGAGAGAGGCTGGCTGTCATCGAAAGCTTGCTAGATTGTCTAAGAGTGTTAATATCCAAAAGTACTCACAGTATTTTGGCTCGTCCCTTTCTTCTTTGTATGGCTCTCTGAGTAAATGGTCCTTTAGGGAAGTTGTGGAGAAGGCCGGAGGACATCACTGACTTATGCACCTGCTCTGATGCTCTTGATCTTTTCTCCTTTCAGTCTCTCACACATTATGCTCTAAATTAATTTGATTGTGCAGAAATTAAAATAAAGCAAGTTTTTATTTTTATAGAAATTACTCTGAGTCTCTTAATCAGGTATTTTTACTTTTTTATTATATGGATTATGTGATACCCTGGTTGATTCCTTATCTGTCTTGTTCCTATAGATATTGTGTTAACATATCTACCATTGTCTGTTAAATTCCCCTAGTACTCACTCTGACTTTACTATTTACGGGGTCATTTTGCCCATCTTGTTTCTGATGGTCAAGTCTCTATTATGTTGGAATCTTTTCAGATCTATTGCTGTCAAGGACCCCAGTTCTGTAACTTCTCCTACCATTAGATTAGACCACAGAGAATGACCACAACCCAGGGTCTTAGTGATGCATTTATTTATATTAACAGTACACTTATCATTTTGGACATTCAGAGTGTCCTCTGAGTCATCTGAGCTCACTGCATGTAATAGCCACCTGATAGAATTTACAGTCTCAGAATATCCATTTTAGTTTCCTTCTTCTATTACCTCTGATTTTTTCTTCTACCTTTTCCCATGGTAATTAAAGCATGACTTAATTTGAACCAGAGAAGCTCTTAAGAGTTATCATACCAGCATATTAGCATCATCTCCCAGAGTTCTTAGAAGGATTCCAAATCCCACATCAATGCTCTCACATCACTTTAAACTCTTCCTTATCCTCACATGTTTTACATTTTTTGATTCAGCACCTTCAAGATTGAGTGCTGTATGCCCTCCTGCCCCTGCTGATACATAGTGCTACGTCCTGCAGCCCTACATTCAGAGGCCCAGCATTCTCTCTATTGGTTACGTTATAGCTTGACCCAGACACTATACTTGGTCTGGTTGCCAAGAGTGATGGGGGTGGTAAGAGGTGGTAGACACCTGAGGAAACATATGCTGTCTTTCCAAAGTTGTCTTCCCAGTCAAAATTGTGTGTCATATTAGGATCAAGTCTTTTGCAGAGAGGAGTGGGACTCTCCTCAAAGCCTAATGGCTCCCTGGGCTCTCGGGTTTCAAGATTTTCAAATATCTCAAGCTGGATGCTTTTCCTCCCAATTTTAGGGTTTCCTTTCATTCCTACTGGGGGCATTTCTCTCCCACAACTGACTTTATAGGGTAGTCAGTTTAGCTCTTTTAGGAGTTTACTATTCTTACAATTAAGCCTCCAAGTGGATCTTCAGCTTTCAACTTTCAATTTCCTTCCTCCTTTCCTCCCCCTAGTGAGAAGAACTTTAGTATCTCACACTGCTGAAATCAGTAGCCAGTCAGCATTAGTCTTTTAGCTGTGTGTTGATCACACTGATCTGCCAAGGTCTAGCTTCAGCTTCTAAGGAACAGCAACCCGAGGAGAGAGGAAGGCAGGTGGTGAAGAAGAAAGACTCAGAGAAACATAGTGAGGTTAGGAGGGAAGAAGAGCATGTCTCTTCAACCCAGAGCAAAATTTATTTATACATGAGTGGTTACATAGGCTTTCTTTATGAAGGCCAACAGATGTGGCTTTTTCATCTATAAGGGAGAAAAAATTTTAAGTTTTATTAACATGAGTACACAGACTAAATTAGGAGTAGTCATGGAAACTTAAACCAACCATTGTTCCTTCTCTTCTATTTCTGCCTACTGAGACTCTTAGCCCTCAGGGATACTTTCTTACTGCCTCAATATCTTGACTCTAAACTTGTTATTGTTGAATATTTTGGCACGGGCTTGTCCCTTTCTGCAGGTTTACAACAGAGGGGTTTACAATCTCTGAAGGAAATTTAGGCACTTAATTATGTTATGCCAAAACCTGGGCGATCAATTGTGCTCTTCCCTTTATGTGCGCCATAAGCCTAAGAGTCCCCAGGCAGTTCATGAAGGCACAGCCAGGTGAGGCTCTGCTTTGCAGATTCTCCAAATTCTGTGTGACTTTGTCAGAGGTCAAGTGTTGGATGGCTCTCCACACTGATCCAAATCAATCATTCTTATTAATTAATGTTTCCTTTACCCTCATCTCTCAAACACAAGATACAGGTACTGCCAGTGCATTTCTGTCTACTGGTAACACTTCTCAGTTTACCACTGGTAAAAAAATTAACAAAAATTTAACAGTTGTTCTGTAATTGCTAGTAATTATTCATTCCAATTTCCCCTAGGGATGGAATTTTCACTGTAGCTGGCTAGTCAGTGATGACCTAGTAACGCAAAATTCCACTTTAGAGCCTCTGTGGTTCAGCTGCTCCTTTACCAACTGTTGTACGTTCAGTTCCCTATGAGATAAAACTGGGGTGAAAACTCTTATGCAGAAAATGTTGTTGAGTGTGCTTTTAGGAACAATTTCTGTAAAGGAATCAGGGCAGCAGGATTGGGTGGGAGGAAGAGTAAAAACTGCGAGTACCTTGAAACATTGGTTTCAATTTATACCACTGAGAACTCTAATTGCTAATGACCTATCAGAGATGTCTTAAGTTGAGGCAAGGGAGCCAGGCCCCTGTAGCCCTACAGTGATCAGCCATTGGGTGGTCTTTAGTGAGAAGGGGAAGTCTTGTGTGAAAACAGTTCCTTTTGGTGAAGGAAAATTTGCAGGAAGAATTGCAGCTGTGCAGCAGCCATGACATCAGCTAAATCAGTGCCATGGTCCTGAAAGGATATTCTGAGACTGCATGATGTAGGGCCTTGACATAAAAGCTATCATCCCCACAGTGCAAATGAATATGAGATTCATAATTCAAAGATCTGTCAGACTATTTCTTGTGAGAAAATTAATCTACTTTTACTAATGGGTCCTCAGTAGGAGAAAGATAGGGTACCAGTTAATATCTCAGTGGTTCATCCTTTTACTTGTAGATTACATAATAGTGTCTCAAGGAGGATAAACACTCAGAAACAAGGATAATAATAGTGAGTCATTATTAGGTATTTAATCAATACAAATGCACAGTTCTAAGTTTTTTCACAATTAATACTTTGACCTCTTAAATAGCCCTATCTGATAATAGTTATAAAATATTCATTTGTAGATGAAAATATAAAGCACAGAGATAAGGACAGTAAATTTCTCACATTCACACTGATAAGTGGTAGAGATATGATTTTAATTTAGTTCTAATTTCAGAGCCCATCCTCATAATCACTATATTATTTTTCTCTAATTACTAATAAGTGGTAACTATGTTTATTGTATCTTCTAACAAGTCTTTAACACATAGCAATTTTACAAGAAAGGACTGTGTTGGAATTTACACTTAAATCTACATTTTGATTGATAGAGCTCCATTTTAAAATGAGAAATCCTAGGTCTTTTGTGTCTTTTTAGCAATGTGATTCTCAAAACTGGCTGTATGTTAGAATCATCTGTGTAACTTTTAAAACTCCCAACACTCAGGCCTCATGCCAGAACAATCCAATCAGTCTCTATGGGTCAAAGACACGGACATTAGTGTTTTTTGGAAGGTTTCCAGGTGATTACAGTATGCATTCACGTTTGAGAACTGCTGCTCTGAGGTCTATCGGCCACTCTGCCTCACAGCAGGGCCAGATTTGGCTTTCTTCCCCTCCATGGGGTCTGTCCAAGGGAGGACACTCATTCTTTGGGCCTGTGATGGCTCCTGTCTCTTCTCAGATCCCGGTTTCATTATCCTTATTAAGCAAGACAAGTATTTTTTTTTTTTTTAGTGGAAATCAGGGTATTGAAATATTAAATAATTTCCCACTATCATACATGTAGGAAACAGGATAACCAATATTCCAATTAGGCATTTCGATTCTGTAGTCCATGTCATTGACCACCAAGCTATGCTACTACTTAGTGGAATTCTCTACCCACTGCTGGAGTCATGTGCCCGATTACTTAATTTTTCCCCTTTTCCAGTCTTCTTTTATGTCCTATGCCTCTTTCAAGCAAACAAACATTGCTTATTCCTTTGCATTCTTTGTCTGTATTGAAGATATTTAGTTATCATTCCATAAGAAATTTAAAATCTATCTTTGACTCTATTTCCTCTGCCACTTTTATGTAAGCCAACTATTACAACAGAGGCAGAGAGAAAATGTATGATCAATAGAGTTTGATTAAAGTGAAATAGTGGATGTAGAAATTCTGCTAAGACTATGGAAGAGGTGAAGACTAACTAATTATTAAAATCCAAGCAATTGCTACTCATATTGATTCTACCATCTCAAAATCTCCTATGTCTGTTGTGTCAATTGCCATTAACACTGCCCAACTCTAAGCCACCATTTTTGCTTTCTAAGCTATTGTAAACTAAACCCCTTTCTTTTTTTATATATGGTCTTAAAGCCTGTCAGTTATAATTCTAGGTATTTTCTACTATGTTGTGGCTCCCATGTTCTCCATGTTCTCTTTTAACTGTGCTGCTCCTTCCCCAATGAATTTTTAGTCCAGATAAACTACCCAGAATGCAGGTCTGGTCATGGCTTCTGAATCCACCCTACATATGCTGGCAAGAGTCGTTCTCAAACATGAGGCTGATCTGCACAGAAAGTCATAGCAATGAATACGAATTGGTCTAACAAATGTTGCTCTTGAAGATACAGGAACTATTCAAGTACAAAACCTAGTCATATCCTGTAGGTCATATGATCCAGAACAAATGTAAACTTGATTTTCCATAGATAAAGAATATCAGTTAAATGTTTCTTCAGAAACAGAAAGATGGGTAAACAGACAAACTAGGCCACTTCTGCCCCAGTGAAGGGGGTTACTACTTTAAGCAAGCACTTTATACCCTGTAGTACTGTGGGCACCACATGGTGAGCTCTTCCCTGCTTCTCACCGGAAGCCACAACTCCAAATCTAGTGTGTTAGCTCTTGGATTTTAAATGTTGAAAATAAAGTGAGATTTGTTATTGATGTTATACCATAGACAAACCAAACATGCCCACCAGCTGATGTGTTCTGTGGCTGATAGTTTGCAACCAGTGGTGTGAGGAAAGTTGTTTTCTCCTCCAAGTGCTTTGGTTCTCTGGTTGGATTGCAAATGTCCTAAGGGTATGAATTGCAAGAGTAGGTCCTGTAAATCCTAAAGAAAAGTGCTCTCCAGGATTCTCCAAAATGAGTTTTATCTTATAAACAAAAAATGGATAGCAGAAACAAGGAGTTCCTTTAATGGTTATGGGGTAACTAGATGGACTGTGAAATTTTAATCAAGTAGGAAAGAGTATATAGGCCATGCTTTTCCTGCACCACCATTTTCTCACAAAGTGGACTTTCTCTGATTCTAAACTAGGAGAAGAAAAGGAGAAAATAATGTGATTTCACATTGCTGAGCATCTAGTATATGCAAAGCATGCCTTGAAGTGGAATGAATGTGGCATTTAATTCTCCCTGCATGTTAGAAATGTAACTGCGAGAGCATTTTCTCCCTGTGAGTATATTTGCCAAATAAGTAATAGTTGGATGTGGTGATGGTAAGACAATGATGAAAAGCTATTAACTTTGCCACTGATATTTCAGTGGTTAGACTGTGAGATTGTGGACAAGTAATCACTGTTTCTTTGAAAAAAGAAGGGGGAGGGAAGGAAGATGTAGGGAACTGGAAGTGTAGCTCAATGGAAGAGTATAAATTCAATATATGTGAGGCCCTGGCTTCAGTCCCCAGTGCCAACAAGATAATAAACAAACATCAAAGAAATGAAGTAATTTACCAGAGATTATATAACTATTTAGGAGGATAAGCTCAGACATCAACTATAACTCCATGTAGTGCTAACATCTGTGTCCTTTCTATTGCATTCCCCCAATAAATGAGTTTGAGACCTGGGGGATATGATTTTGAAATCAACAATCCAAAGAAAAATACAGTCAAAAGGCCTGTCTGTTATCATTCCACATATCTTTTACCTTCTGTAGGGCCCTGTTGAGCTCTTGCTGTATTCCAGGAAATTACAGCTGTGAGAAGGAGGAAAAGATAGACCAGAGACAAAAAGCTAGGTCCAGTGGAGCGCCTCTCTCTCTTGAACAAAGGGGAGGAGCGGCCCAAGAACAGCAACACAGTTGCTTACTAGAGAGGTTGTTAAGTTCAGCCTCTCCATTGAGTGATCAGTTAACAAGTGGCACCAGGACACTTCTGGGGCTCCCATGTTCTCTGGCTGGCATCACCCTGCATGTGCAATTTCCAGCTTCGGTGGCTCCCAACTCCTCCTCGAAATCCAAATTGTTTTCTTTAGAAACGGAAGTAGACTACATTTTCTAGTGTTTTGTACACTCTGTACTGTGATATAACTGAGTTTTAACCAATGCAATATGAGCTAAGATGATGAACAATGTGCTGTTTCTGGGCAAAACAAACAAACATTCTATGAGATGTGACCATGTTCTCTACATATTATTTTTCCCTTTCTGTTTGATGGATGTAAATGCAAACTAATGGTAGATCCAAAGATCAAAAGCACACAGACCACTAAATTATCTCATGAAAAAAATCACTTGCCAACCTGGAGCACCTATATTGGTCTGTTAGCAAGAAGTGAACTGTAATTATGTAGAAGACTTCTTATTCATTGAGATCTACTTGTTACTCTAACTAATACAAAATTTGATACCATGAAATCAAGTGCTATCCAAAGTCTGTTTTGCCATAATAAAAATATAAAATATGTGGTTCTAAAGTTGCAGCCACGAAGTAAGGAAATAAGTATTTCAGGCTAAAAATTGGAGGCACAGGAGCAGAACACTCGTAATGGTTTCATTTATAACATTGAAGGTGGAACATGTGCCTACAGAGACTACCTACTAAAGGTAGTGGCTTAAAATAGCCTAAATAAGAACATATCCTGGATTTTTGCTGCTTTACATAACATATTCAAGCAAAAATTTATTGGCTCAATATTTAAAGTGGAAGGAGGGGGTTATGGAGAATTAAGAAATGTAGTGTTTCATTAGTCTTTTAAAGCGAAGGTCATTTGGGTTTTAAATAAGACAGAATAAAGAATCCATTGGGCAATCATAAAATCTCCGCAGCTTAATCATACAAGTTTCCAACTTGTGATTTTAAACTAGAAATTGGAAAGGAGAGAATAATGTGATTTAACATTACTGAGCATATAGTAGACATATTTTTCCCTTTTCTGTTTGTGCCCATTTACCTAGCAAAGTTAGAAGAAAAAATAAAACTTTTAAGGAATATCATTTAGAATAGTAGAAGAATTAGGGAATTTGCCTCATAATCTGAGCAACTATTTTGAAGACAGCAATGTGCAATATAACAATCATGGTTGAATACCTTTCATCTTGTCTCACAAACTTAGACTTAAATATCTAAAGTATTATCTATTATTATGGTGATTTAACTATTGTATATTACATGGTGTGATGGACACATTCAAGTAGTGTGGTAGGCAGAATAATGATTCCTTCAAAGGTTTTCACATCTGAATCTTTGGAACTTAGGGCTGTGTTAAACAGCAAAAAGGACTTTGGACACATAATTAAGAAATTTCAGTGTGGGATATCATCCAGGTGGGCTCTAAATGTAACAAACAGGTCCCATGAAAGGGTCAGAGATGTGATGGCCAAAGCAAAGTGTAAGAATCAGAAAAAAAAAACATTGAAATTACTACACTCTTGGGTTAGACTTTGGATGAAGGGGCTACAAGTCAAGGAATGCAGGAAATCTCTATAAACTAGAAAATTCAAGGAAACAGGTACTCCCGTAGGGCCTCTAGAAGGAAGACAGCCTGGAACACTTTTACCCAAGTCATTTTAGACTTCTAAGCTCTAAAATTATAAGAAAATTTATTTTCTTTCAAGACTTTAAGTATGTGGCAGTTTGTAACAGCAGCAATAGGAATGAAAATAGAGAGCTAAGGTGAAAATCACTAATATGGTAGATCTATTCTGATGGCGTTACTCACAAGAAACATTCAGTTGGTGCTGCATGAAGAGACCAAAGACTTCTCCAAACAGCTTAAGTTTCCAACAGTCATACATAGAAGACTCCAGGTCCCATGATATTGAATTATAATTCAGTCCTAAAATTAGTGCATAGATCTCTTCTAAGTAAATACTTATTCTTAAAGTAGCCCAGTTAGAACAAAGGATACCAGGCCTAGAGAAGCAGCAAAATGTCGAGGGTAAGAGCCTATCCTGTATCTTTGAGTCATCTGGGCTCAAGCTACTTTCTAGCTGTGTGACTTTGAATAAGATACTTAATCTTTCAATACCTTGCTTTTCCATCCAAAAGTGGATGTAACTAAAACTTCTTAAGATTTTTGTGGGAAGCAAATGGTCATAGACATGAAGCAATTAGAACAACCTCTGGCCCATCGTAAATACTCAAAAGTGTAAGCTGACTGCACTCCTTGGTGGATAGAAGAGGGATGAGCAACACTGAGATTCATCTGTATGT
This sequence comes from Octomys mimax, assembly GCA_002564305.1. Classification (NCBI taxonomy): domain Eukaryota; kingdom Metazoa; phylum Chordata; class Mammalia; order Rodentia; family Octodontidae; genus Octomys; species Octomys mimax. Next base: position 13,025 of record NDGM011254123.1, on the reverse strand, counting down.
TAGCTGTGTTTATCAGTCTTTCCCACAGCCAGCACAAAATCTGTGATACTCATAGGAAGCAAGGTTTATTTTGGCTGACAGTTTAAGTGAGTTCAGTTCAAGGTAAAATCTCCAAAACAGAAACAGTTTAGTGAAGGGGCATGGTGAAGGAAAACAGTTCCCCCAGTGCTGGCCAGGGAGCAGAGAATGGAGAAGCTAGGGGCAAGAAGGTACCTAATACGCCATCCTTCTATCCTGTGACCTGTCCCTAATCAAGTCCCATTTTCTAGCAGCAAGTTAGCTATGAACTCATTAGTAGACCAATCCACAAATAAGCATAAAACCCCCCATGTTCTAGTCACCTTGCAGACGCATGAGGCTTTAGTGGGACACCCAGTTCTGTATCATAATATTCTTCCCCCAGCTCCCCAAAAGCTCATGTTCATCTCATTGTGCAAAGTGCATTTAATCTATCCCTAAGAGTTGCCAAAGTCTTAATGGTTTAGCATTGCTGAAAACTCCAAATCCAAGACCTCCTTTGAAATTCAAGGCAGATTCGTAACTTTGAACTTCTGTAAAAATCAAAAAGAAAATTACATACTTCCAACATATAATGGCAAAGAGTAAATATCTCTATTCAAAAGGGAGAGGAAGATAGAAAGGAACTGGACAAAAGCAATTGTAAAACCCAGAAGGACAAACACTATATTCCATAGCTCCATGTCTAGCATCCAGAGCAAGTTGTGGGAAGGCATGAACTCCAAAGGGCTTGGGCACCCCCAACTCCACCCCACCCGATATCATTGCTGGTTGTAGCCCACATGACCTCTCTCAGACTTATTTGGCTCCATGCCTGTGAGCTTACTTTCCATAGCAGACATTCCATGTTCCTAGTACCTCCGACTTCCATCATGGTCTCTGTTGCACTTTCATCTTCACATCCACAGCTTTGCACATTTCCACCCTCAAGTACCCACTGCCTGGCCTCTATATTTTTCTTTAAAATCCAGGTGAAAGCCTCCATGATTCCACAACCCCCACATTTCGCTGCCTGAAAAACCAGCATCACATAGATGACAGCAAGTTCTGCTAGCAGTGGGAGGGGTAAGCAGCTGTCTGGGGAGCATGACTACAAAAGCCTCTGAGGGTCTGGGTGGCTGAGATCTGAGAAATGCTATCTTAGGCAGGCCTGAATGAGCTAGGCTCCCTGGAACTTATTTCTCAAAGTAAAGCCTTTTAAAGTTGTTTGTGTTTTTCTCATGAGTTTCCGGAAGGTGGGGGTCTGGTCATTTTTTTTTTTTCTTTTTAGAGAGAGAGAAAAAAATATTCTACACAAGATAATAGGAAGGTAACAATGGTTAATACTTGGTGGAGCTGGCCAGATAGCCCAGCAGACTAAAGCACCTGCTTAGGCAGGCACAGGGAACAGGATTTGATCCTCTGTGTGCTGTGCTGGCCCCACCCCCAGGGCACGCTGAGAGGGCGAATGATACTGTGTGCGGTGATGTGCGCCTGTAATCCTAGCACTTGGAAGGCTGAAAACAGAATCACTATGAGTCCAGTGTAGTGATACCCTGTAGACCCTATACTAAGTACAGTTATATATATATTTTATAATATATTGCTGTGGTACAATGCTTTTGATTTTTTTGGGAAGATACCCAGAAGGGTAATATCAAGGTCAAATGGATCATCCAATACTAGCTTTTTGAGGAATCTTCATATTGATTTCTATAGTAGTTGTTCCAGTCTACACTCCTACCAACAGAGAAGAGTTCCTTTTCCTCCACACCCTGCCAACATTTGTTATTGGTTGATTTCATGATAATTTCCATTCTTTCTGGGATGAGATGGAATCTCAGTGTTGTTTTAATTTACATCTCTTCAACAATTATGCTGAACATTTTTCATATATTTATTTGCTATCTGTATTTCTGTATCTGAGAAATGCATATTCATCTAAGATGCCCATTTTTGGATTGGATCTTTGAATTTTTTGGGAGGGGTCTGAAATTTTCAATTCTTTATATAAGTCCTTTGGTGGAGTGACTGCTGGCTAAAATTCCTTCCCACTCTGAGGGTTGGCTCTTCATTCTTGATGATTTGATGCCTTGTTTAGAGGATGTTCTCTAAATTTCTTGTAGAACTCGGCAATGACTCCATCAGGGCCTGGGCTTTTCTTTGTCTGTAGATTTTTTATTTACATCTTCAATTTCATTGATTGATTTTGGTTTAGTTAGGGTTTTTATATCTTCTTGACTCAGCTTGGAGCTAGGAATATGTATCTTGGAATATTCCCATTTTTCCTGCACCTTCAATTGTGTTACAATACAAATTTCAAAGTAAGTACCGATGGCTCTTCCAAATTTCTGCAGGAGCTGCTGTCATTTTGTTCTATTTGTTCCTGATTGCACAGTATTGAGCCTTTTCTCTCCTCTTTCTTCTTCTTCTTTGGATAAGTTTGGATAAGATTTTTAAAATTGTATTTAATCTTTCAAAGAAGCAACTCTTTAGTTTATTCTTTGCATTGGTTACTTAGGCTCCAGTGTATCAATTTCTGCTCTGATTTTTGTAAGTATTTCCCTTGTATTAGCTATTGCCTTAGCCTGCTCTTCTTTTTCTATAAGTTTGAGGTTCACCATCAAGTTGTTTACTTTTACTTGTTCTCTTTTCCTGGTATAGGTATTTACTGCTATTTCCCTTTAGGACTACTTCCATTATGTTCCATAAGTTTTGGTAAGTTGTATTGTCATTGTCATTTAATTATATAAACTCTTTAATATCTTCTGTGACTCATTAGTTGCACCATAGGGAGATATTCAATTTGAATGTGCTTATAGAGTTCTTGTGGTTCTTGTATCATTGATTTCCAATTTTATGGCACTATGGTCTGACAATATGCATGGGATGATTTCAGTTCCTTTGCATTTACTTAAGCATGTTCTATAAGCTAGTATTTAGAATCATTAGAAACTACTCCTCAGAGGTATCTTCCAGCAGTAGCTGGTTTTTAGGTTTTCAGTCTATTGAAAGATTCTACCTCTTCAGTTTGTTGGGGATGAGAAATTGCTGCCTGTTTGGCCCAGCCCCTGGTTCTTTGGCACTGTGCTACAGTACTGTCTATGACCCTTAGTCAATATCAGTCTTGGAATATGAGAAAATTCAGTGGTATTAGCACAATTATGTCACTTTAGGCTATAGTGGTACCATCAGCAATGACAATAGAATCACACACAGCTTAGAAAATGACAAAATGAGCTAACCATTAATTTGCCATCTTTAATTCTGTGAACTAGATTTTTGATTATATAACAAAATTTAGGCCCAGGGATAAACTCAGTGATATGAGTGTTTGCGTGGCAAGCACAAGGTCCCAAGTTTGATCCCCAGTACAGAAAAAAGGACAAAATCTATAACAAACCAGAAAGTCATGTTAGCATACAAGTCCTTCATATGTCAATTTTTCCCTCAGACTTCAAAATTTAAAATAGATTGGGGAGAAAACAAAGAAATGCAAGAAAAGTAAGAAATTAGATGTGAGGTTTGAGGACAAAGAGCAGTCATGCTAACTTTTGGAAATTGGTTTAGAAGACTGGAGGAAAAGGGTTAAGGAAGAGATAAAAAGAACATTATAGAATCATAACCACAAAGAAGCTAGAAAACATATTCATACTCATTAAAAACAAGATCAAGTAATGAAAGAGAAAAAAACCAAAATTACAACTACAACCACAATAATAATAACAATAAAAGCTAAATGAAAGAGAGAGAGAGAGAGAGAGAGAGAGAGAGACAGAGACAGAGACAGAGACAGAGACAGAG
>NDGM011254122.1:8056-27835 GCA_002564305.1 Octomys mimax | reverse complement strand
TATATATATATATATATATGGGAAAGTTATTGGAATGTTCCTTTGTATTCTATACCTGTTAGGAGAACAAGCAAAGCTGGATCAGCCAGAAGGATAACTCAAGGTGCTACAGTAGTTGGGCCATTTTCAGCCAGTCTCTCTTTGGGATGGATTTGGGATGGTTCTTTTGAATCATACCTAATTAGGCAAGATGTGGATATTTTAAATTGATGCCAATCAGCTGTTTGATGCTGGTTGCCCCTAGAGCAGGACAAATGTTCCATTTTGCTGAGGAAACTTTCCAGAGAGGGCCTTGCCCAAAAGTCATCAGTAGTTGTCTTTCCAGGAACAAGGAAATGAGTGCCTCCTCTCTAGGGAGCTGACAGAATGGTGCAGAGTGAGAGTTTGCTCTTCTTAGTGTACTATTAGGCCTAGCAGAGCTAAGAGCCTTTAGAATCCAAAGAAAAATAACATTTTTTTTTAAGAAATCTGAAGGGTAGGCATATTGATGCATACCTATAATCCCAGCCCTTGGGAAGCCGAGGCAGGGAGACTGCCAAGAATTAGAATCAAGCCTCAGCCAAATAGTGAGTTCCAGGCGAACCTGAACTACACAGCAAGATTCTGCTCAAAAGCCAAACCCAAAACCATTACTGAAGTTTTGGATATTATTTTATAAATTTCCTTGAAAAGACAAATAGAAAACATAGGCTGGTTATAGGCTCATCAGAGTGTCAGTCTTCAGAAATAGAGAGAGAAATAGGGCCGGTGAGCTAGCTCAGTGGACTAAGTGCCTGCTTTGGCAAGTACAGGAACCCGGAGTCAATCCCTGGTCTGGCATACTGTACTGGCCCCACCCCTGGGGCACACTGAGCTGGTGACCAAGTCCGGGAATGGTGGTGCATACCTGTGATCCCAGTTCTGGGGAGGCTGAAAACAGGAGGATCACCTTGAATCTGATCTGTGAAGTGAGACCCTCTCCCAAATACATTTTTTTTAAAATGAAAAAAAATAGAGATGTCAAATGTTTTCCAGTTTTCTTCAGCATTCTGTTAGATAATGACAAAAAATGACAAAGAAAAAAAGAAAAATGTATTCAACCAGCAAAAGAAGAAAATAGATGAAAAAAGATTAGAAAGGAGGAAGATTCTGAGTAAAGCTATGAGTATTTACAGAATGTAGAAAACAATTGTTATGTAATACTTTGAGTCTTTTTTATCTATATTTTAAGGAAAGGTGTAGAAGGTATTGAGGGTCTCATTACTAGATTGGATTAATAGATTCTCCTGTTTACAGCCTCCCAAGTGCTGGGATTATAGATGTACAACACCATGCCCAGTCTCAATCTCCATCTCAGTGTGCCCTGAGGGCAGGACCAGCACTGCAGTCCCCGGGGATTGAACCCCTGTCCCTGCGCCTGCTTGCAGATACTTTAATCTGCTGAGCTATTTGGCCAGTCCTGAGTCTTAAAAGTAATTTCTTATCTTGATAATTTGGATATTCCAAGCAAACTTGTTTGTGTAATATTAGAATTTTCCAGTCAACTTTGCCTAATTTTGTAAACATTCATTCAAGACCATTGCTGTTCTAATATTCTATCACTTGAACAAGCTAGTGTCTTGTCACATACAAACAGCGTGTACCTTCTGTACAGTTCCTCATGCTAGATGTTGTCTCCACTTCTTTGTGTAGCAGTTTCCATATTAATTTAATGGAGTTAGCCCAAACCATTCATTCACCGCATGAGAAAGGGAAATTAGGTTAAAGTGTTTGGCACAGATGGGTTGAAGCATGTGTAAACTAATGTGGTGAACACCACAGACAATTTGGATAATTCAACCTTAGTGTTGCTCCTGAGACTAAGTATGTTTACTAGAAATGTTATTACAATGAACATTTCCTTCCATGGGTCATTGCTTTTCTTTAAAGTCACTCTCCTAAAGGCTGGACTGACTATGGAAACAGAGCCAAGCTCCTTCTTTTTCTATCATCTGCTGCAGCTTCAGCCCATACCTAACAATAAATACTTGAAATGATAAGTTTATGTCTCAGAAAGTAGAATGATCTTTCATTCACATGGAAAAGACAAACTGTGGAGGTCATCTTAAATGCACGCCTCTCTTGTGCATTTAATTAATCTCTCTGTTGTTTTCTAAAGAGTATATCAGGGCTGTCTTCATAATTTCTATGCACATTTTCTTACTTTGGAGCCAGCTGTTCCTTACCTAAATAATTGCAATAATAGGGCTATTGCTATTTCTGACTGAATCTTTTTCAACTATCCACCATAAGAAAAATGACAAACAGGTCTTTGTTTGTATCTCAGATGCCTAGATAAATCTGAGATCTCTGATCTGATCCCCACTTGTTTTCTTGGGTATTTTCTAATTTTGTGTCCTTCTACTCCATTCTCCAAAAGATATTTCCCCTATAGTGTATGTCATTTTCCATAGCTAGCTCTACTCTTGACCCCTCTTCTGACACTAATTTAGTTTTAGCACCACTTCCTTTGTGAAGCTCTTCAGTGCCCTGTGCTTACATCCCTGGCCTGCCAGAGGTTCTGTTCTCTCTGTGTTCACTTATCTGATGCGACATTGAAATTGTATGTGAATGTAATGTACATCCATATCCATATCTACATATCTTTTCCTGGTCAGAAGGGGAGTGACCTGGGAGGCAGAATCATTCTTTCCTCAGTATTTACAGTGCTGAGAACATTGTTTATCATTTAATACATATCCAGCATAGTTATGCAGCCATCTTTGTATAGGATGTATATACTAAAAGATAGTGTTAATTCCTTAGTCAAATTAAAGGTATCTTCTAATATGGTTAGTTAAGCAGAGTTCTTGTAGTTATGGGTACAAGCCATTTTTCTTTCCATGCTCTGTGGAAAGCTATACAATTTACAGTTTCACACTCTGGATAGTTTTATTTTGTCTGCTTTCTCCTCAGATCTTTAGTCAGTGCTTTAATTCGGGTCTGGTAGTATGCTAAGGAAAATTACATTTAGAAGAGAATTCAGAGAAGAGGTCTTTATGGCAAGAGTACATGTAGGAAACTGAGGGAGATGGGACATCAAAGAAGAAGCCACCATCCTTGGAGGATAAAGCGTAAGACAGTTCTAGATACCAGGTAACTGGGAGAATCCTTGTGCGACACTGTCAGTGGCCACTGGATGGACTGCTCTCGGGTCAGGCACTATCTAGCTGCTTTTTAGAGAATTGACTCACAGAGTCTAAAACATGGCAGCCAATGATGTGGAAGAAAAAATTGACTAGGTGCAGCAAAATCTGCATATTTCCAGTTAATCACAATAGTTCTTATTTCTAATAATTTTATGCTTTACATGAAAATATGTTTTATGCATGTATAATACCAAAATCTTAGTACACTATAACCAGGGAATTAGAAAATGATGAATTTATTATCATTGTCTGAAAATAATGTGTAATTTTAGAGTGTATAATAATTTTATTGATGCCTGTGTTTGAAAACCTGTCTACCGATATCCCCGAAAATTTAATGTTCCATTCTCATGATTGCAGACATACCCCTTTCACACACGGTCACCAGGGTTCCTTAATCCTATTTCAGCAGTTTCTGATAGCCCTATTTTTGAGCTCATGTTCACAGCAGTATATCAGGTAGTCATTCAGGTATTAACTTGTTCAGAACATTACAGGATCTGAAGATGCCCTAAGCCTTCTTTAGCTGCTCAGAAAGTTTTGTTGTCCATCGAGTGTTTGGTGAACTTCAGAATTAATAGTTTATTCAAGATTCATTCTCCTTACATGCCCTCTAAAAAAGACAAGGAGAAAACTGTTCTTTCTGCCCTTAATTAGTCACTTGCTTCCAACACGGCTGCCAAAGCATGCATAAAGGCAATTTAGTTAAACAGCAGCAAACACAAAAGGCTATTAAGATGCTCTCCTATTCTGATTTTTAGAAATGTGTATTGTTCTCTTTAGGTTTTCTTCTTTTCCATCAGTTGAGAGTTTTTCATTGGTTGTGTATTCTTTCACACTGGCCATAGCAGTGAGCCTGCATTACACAATGAGGGTAAATCTTCATGAGGTCACTACTCTAAAAAGCAAAGACCACATGTGTGTGTTTAATTAAATAGAATTTATAGAGTCTTAGATTTCATAAAGATTGAGATTTCCTAATAAGATATTTCTTCATGCCTGGGGGGATATATGGCTGTGAATATCACATAGCCATTCACTATACTGATGTGAGGATTTTCATTTGTGATTTGTCATGTCTTTTCTAGAAGTAGTTTATGTTAATTACAAAAAACAAGACACCCCAGGAATAATTTAATAGTAAGATTATAATCACAAAACAAATAAGCAAAAATTATAAACAAAGAAGAAGACTAAGATGGGGTAAAATGAACCTATGATGTTCCAATCTCTTTGTTTATAGTCATCTTTGAGCCCTTTTTACATTTTTTTTATCTTTATTTTTACATTTAAAAAAGCAATCATGCTCAGTTAAATTTTGAAGACTTATTCAAGATCTTGCAATTGATAATAGAATTTAGGATTTGGATGCAAGTCTAACAGATTCCAAATCAAGCCTAACCTTCAGAAGTGGAATTCATACCAGCTACAGATGCTTGAGAAACTGCTACTGGAGAAAAGAGAAGTGAACATGTGGAGACCTCATCCCCTCATTTATCGGCCAACGTCCTTCTGCTTTCAGGTTCTTCTAACCCTGAGTCCATTGGCCTCATGAGGATTCAGGTCTCCGCTATCAAGAAAAATGTTCGTCTTAAACTTAAGTTGGAGGCTTGAGTTCATTCATCTTGGAGGACCAGATTTCCTTCAAAATGTTACTCAGATGTGTCTTATAAAATTGAGACATTCAAATGGGCACTGGCTGCTAATGCAATGCTATTTAGTGAAGTAAGTGATGTGATACGACTTTGATAAATCTGGAAGCGTGGTCCTGAAGAAAAAAAACTACCTTGATTTGCAGAACACAAAAGATCTCACTGAAAATACTTACCTCCAGCCCCATCACAGACACTCTGCCAGTGTGTTTACCCAGATATTTTGTGGATACATACTGGGACACAAGGACAGAGCAAGACACAGGAGGTGTTAGCAAGAGACAGAGTGGGAAATTGAAAATTGTGGATGCCTCCTGGGTGTGTTAAACTGGAACATAAACCTATTGCTCCTGATTAAACACACACACACACACACACACACACACACACATACACACACAGTAAAACACTGCGGCTGGAATGATTTAATGCCTGACAGTGAAGTTACAGCCATGGATCTTGTAAAAGAATAGAAAATTGCAACAGCCAGTCGAGAATTAGTCCTTTGTGTTCTTAAAAATATTTGTGACATGTCTATCTATATTCCTCATTTCTGTGTATTTGGCATTTGGCAGTAGAAAATCCATCTCAATCAAGCTATTTTCCCTTTGAATAAAACTGATTTTTAGTCAGGGTATCTCTCGACATAAACAAGACAATGCTGCTGGCATTGGGAACATGATTAGAAATGGCAGAACAGAAGAACAAAGGTTATGGAATTCCATAGTAAATAGTGGTGCAGAATAGGAGGGCAATGAGCAGGAGTAAGAGTTACCCTTTCAACTCTGCCTCCTTATTTGTCACATTTAGTTAATATTATTCTGTGAAAACTACTAACACTAAAGAAACTTGAGAAAGCAATTTTGCAAACTGCAAGCCACTATTGCATCACTGTGAACTACTTTGTTATTATAATTATTAATAAAATAGTAGTAGAACTTGATTGCAAATTTTGGTTCATATCAAAGAGTTCCTGTTGTTCCATTCAATAAATAAATATTTATCAAGCATCTTCGGTGCATGGCACCCTGCTAGGGTAGTTACACAGTTGTTCTAATTTTTCCCCTCATTTTTCAGACCAAAAACAAATGTTATATAAATATTGTGCAATGAACAACTGGAAATAATGTATTCATGGGTTCAATGAAATCATCCTAAGAAACTAACAGCTTCAACGCTCAGCTTTGTGGGTATTAATTGATGCTAAAATTGATGAATCATGTTGCAACTGAGCATTCTCTGTACATAAAAGCAAAGTAATTTTTGGTCAACCAATCCTCTATTGGTAATGACAATACTTCTGAATTTCTGTGGGATAAATCATTAAAACTTTGTAGGGCTATGGCCAGGGAGATAGCTCAGTGGCTTAAGTGCCTATCTGGCGAGCACAAGGGTCTGAGTTCAATCCCTGGTACCAAAAAATGTAAGACTTTCTAAGTCTTTCAGATAGATGACTCCAACCAAGCTTACCACACCATTCAAAGGGAGGAGCTGCATGGAGCTTGGTGAGGATACGGAAGTCTTGGAGTATCATGCATGACAGAACAAATCAGAGTAGGGTTCCACTGGACTGGTCAGGCTACCGGGCCCCTAAGAGGCTAATTGAGCACCAGCAAAGTGGATGACTACATTAGATAATTCAGATCTTCTACTTTTTTTTTTTTTTTTTCAGAACCGGGTATTGAACTCAGATCCTTGTGTTTGCCAGTCAAGCGCTTATCCTACTGAGCCATCTCCCTGACCCCCAGATCTTCTACTTCTAATGTAGAAAAAATTTCCATGTACACAACATCTGGCAAAAAGAAAGCATTTAAGTTTTCATAGGTGTGAGAAAAATAGCTAAATAGCTACAGCAGGCTCACTTTGTGTTTATTCCATTTAGGATGTCTTTTTAAAAATATAGTTAAATGACAGTTTCATAGCCTTGGTACTGTTGACATTTTTGGCCAAATAATTGTTTGTTTGTTTGTTTGTTTGTTTGGCAGGGGGACCAACCGTCCTGTCAATATAGGATATTTAATCACATTCTTGGCCTCTGCTCACTAAATGTCAGTAAGAATCACTAGTCTTGACAACCAAAACTATCTCTAGGCATTACAGAGGTCTCCTGAGGTCCAAATCACTAGTAGTTAGAAAACGATTTCTTAGCTGTTACACTAGATGCTAAGAATGGTTATTATCATGTTTCAGGCCCTCTTTAAGCTTTTCATGTTTACTTGCTCATTTAGCCCTCATGCGTATTTCATGATGATGACTTTATTTTTATCATCCCCATTTTACAGAAGAGGAGCCAATTTCATGTGAGCGAGAGGTTAGGCCTCTTCAGAGGTCTGCCAACCATAATTTAATCCCTTAGTCTCCTTACAAAGCTCTACCCTATTCACCATTTATTCCATTTGTTCTATGTAAGTGATTTGAGCCTACTAATGAACGGTGCATCTTGATACTCTAAGGACTTTCTCTTTAGCTGCCTTAGCAAAAAATTGTTTTGATATTGTTCCTGGATTTTTAAATAATCCAATTGTTCTTGATGTTCCTAGTTTTTAAACCAAGTTATGTCTTATTCCATGGAGCAGACATATCTCTCCTTGGCCCCTGAAACTCTTTGAAATGGATTAAACTCTGTGTAAATTCTTTGCAATATCAGGCAGAGGAATACATCCATGTGTATGACAGGGAATTAATTACAGAAGCTCTTATAGAGGCAAGACACTGGGAGTTCATCTCTTTTTGTCTTTGTCAGCTGTACTGTATGCAAAACATTAGGGCCTAATGGCTTCCCCTCCTTGTTGTCACGCTTATGGCTTCTTGATCTAGTTTTCCTTCTCGTGCTGGCTTTGGTCTGACTTTAGCCTCTCCTGAGAATGAGATTATTTTCCATTACATTATAATCATTATTTGCTTAATGAACCAAATTCAGGAAGCAAAATAACTTAGAAATAAGCCCTCCAAATCCTAAAAAACATAAAAGCCTTGGAGAATTCAAGAAACCTGGTTCATGTTTACCAGTGATACAGGCCAGAGTCATTTCCTAAGCACTATGTGGAAGAAACTAGTGCATGCGGCCAGCAGGGTTTGGTCACACTGTCTTTCATCACTGAACTGTACCTGTGAGAGAATTCTAACACGATTAGGAACCCAGAATAAGTGATTCTCTTCTGTTCAGAAAATAGCTTATTTAGGTTCAATCAATATTTAATCTTTAAAAGAAATTTCAGAGACAAGTTCAACTGCAACTTTGGGAAGGAAAAACAAATCTTTACCCTTCCTTAAAAACCCTTAGAAGCGTGCATCGCTTTGTGTACAGTCTTGGCCAGTAGGGGGCTTCCCCACCTGACAAATGCTGATATGAACAAAAGGCACAGAGAATTGCTCACTATTTTACACTGATTTTTTTTCCCCCTGCTCCTTGTTATTTCTCTATTTTTGTCATCAAAGTCCTTTCCAGTTGAGTATTTATTGAAGTACAAAATTTTCTGGATTTTTCTCCCTGTCTTATATGCTCTACAAAGTATAATTTTTTTCTCTCACTTATAATAAGTTAAAAATAGAATTGAGGGTATTATATGTTTATGTAGTTAAAGTACCTATAGTAATGGATATTTTGTAGAAATGTACAAAACAAATAACTTTGTGGGGATCTGTTCATTGCTAATCCTCATGAATGAAGAAATGATCTTTTCTTCTTGCATGTATCACATGAGGGATTAGCATGATAATACTCTCAGTATCTGCCTCTGCTAACAGTTCTTGAATCTTTTTTTTCAGTAAGCAGCTGCCTAAGGGAATGTATTTTATTAGACTGCCATGTTCATGTTTGTTTTGTATTTTAATGCTTTTTAACACTCAAAAAAAAAAAAGAAGAAGAAGAAAACTTTCAGAATCTGAAAGCATTCCCAAGAGTGGGAGGAGCTAATGTATGATTTCTACCAACCTGGAAAGGGCAGGGGACAGAGATGACTTTCTATGTACCAGTGCTCATGCTACTCTGCCTGTGTGTTGGCACCAACAAGCCTGTGAAGTTGAGTGGAGATAGTGACCAGAGGATCAACTGTTAAGTGTGAGGCTATGTTACCAATGAGTAGAGAATTATCCTAGCCTCCTTCTTCTGCCAGACATCCTGAACACATTTATTGAAGTCCCAACATTGCCTACCCTTTCTGTTCTTCCCTAAGAGGCTACTCAAATAGTAGGTCCCTTGGGAGCCCTGAGTGGGATGGGAAGATGTGTGCAGTCAAGTTTCTTAGTTAAAACTGCAATGACAGTGGCACTGAAAAGGAATTTGCATTGGTATCATTTGTGAGCTGCTTTCAGTGATTGATGGATTGGAAATATTGGCAACCAAATATGATGTGAAAGTGAACTATTGTTAAAGGTAGAACAGAAACTAATGCTGGATTTATAGAAATGGTATCAGTGGATTGTGCTTTCTACATTGGCTACTAGTAATCTCATGGTCACATTTACTAGGGCTACTGTCAAGAAGGGCCTACAGTATCTTATCTTGCCACTATGTGTTTGCCATCATTTTTTTCACATATGTTCTTGTATTGAATATACTTTTTTGGTCAAGTATTTTGTATGCTTTTGAGGGCCTGTCAGGGCAAAAAAAAGAAATATATCCAATTCCCAAATGTGGGGTAGAATGGTCATGCTACAACATTGGTGAAGAAAAGGTAACAAATTTGAAACAACAAATAGTTTTGTTGGAACATTTTGAGGGAAACCAATAATTTAGTCTCTCTTGATCCATGGGAAAAGTAAATAAGCTTAATCTCCCAGACTTTAAAGGGCAAGTTGAAAAAAATAATAGTTTTGGAGCCAGTAAACCAAGTTTGCATCAAGGAGAGATGCTGTTTCATGACTGGGAAGAGTAAAGGCTCTGGGCCAGTGTGTTCATTTGAATTTCAGTACTACTCCAAAAGTCACTGGATGACTTTCATCAAATTACTGTATCTCAGCTTTACCACTTGTATAATACAGGAAAATTTAGTACCTGACTCACATCTATAAGGATTAAATGAAATAATACATGTAAAGTGTTTATAAGGTGCCTGTTACATAGTGAAGCATTAACACATTCCTTTGTCACTGTGCTATACCAGGTATCTACTCCTGTCACCATGATTAGAACTGTCACCTTAGCTGAATCCCAGTTTTGTCCAACACTTTAAGATAGAATTTGGCCTTATAAACTTCTTGTGAAGACTGAGATAATTGTGAAGGAACTTGCAACTGTAAAACACTGAAGAAAACAAATGCGATATTAGTGAAAGTTTTTGTATGTTTCTTAGCTCTGTGTTTTACAGATACAAAGCTTAACACCAAAAGACACATCAGCCTGCTCAGCTGTATTAAAATCTGAGTTAGAAAATGTTTGGGAATATGGTAAAAATGTCACCTCTCACTTTGTATCCTTTTTTATTATTTTAGGTTGCTTCATAATTATTTTTCTGTGGCCCTGATCTTTGGCATTTTTAGCCTTTAAACAGAGAGGCATTACAAAGCAGAGCAAACATAAGTCTTGCTGGAATTTGGAGACATCAAAAAGAGAGCAACAAGGGCAGACGGTGTTAGCTCAGCTAGGAGCGAGATTAAAGAGGGCTGGGGTAAGGGGCTGAGGCAGAGTAGTACCTAATTACCTAAGAGAAACAATTTTTTAAAATGAGAGAAGGGAGTGGGTGTTGGTTGAGAATTGAGGATTTCTATTTCTATTGGTCTCTTGCTATCACTTGTACAGTAGCAGGAGGTGGCTTACACAGCTAGCCAATCTCTTTTTGCATTTCCCTGGTGATATTTTATGGTTTCCACACCTCAGTGTGTGTTTTTGTTAACATACTCCTTGGTCTGATTAAGTACGGGAATGTCAAGGGTTACTTCTGCCATCATCTATGACTGAACTTGGTTTATGCTTGTTCTCATGTCTCTCTCTCTCTCTCTCTCTCTCTAAAAAGCAGAGCACTGGAGATATCATGCAGAGGTTTCACAGACCGGGGATATCTTATAGCATTAGCTAATGCACTTTAAAGGATGGTGACAAAATTCACACTTAGTGTGTTCTTTTTTATCATCAGTGTAAATTCATAAAATACTTCCTAGATGACTGTTACAGGTTAATATAGTTCACATGGATATTATATACATGAATACCTTCTGAGTTCACTAGGGAAACTATACCTTCTGTATCCATTGACTCTAGGGAACTGTACCATCTGTCCTGAATTCACCAACCTTTTTATTCTTCCATACTTTCCTCATCTGGGGGATGGGTTCTATCATGTATGCACTATCTATATTCAAAACTAAATGTCTTGTTGTGTTTCATTTGCTTTGTATGGTTTTTTTTTTTAAAAAAAATTACTTTGAATTAGAGACTGATATTTCAAAACTAAACACTTTTATATAGATTTTATGGGTTTCCGTATTACCCTGAAAATTGAGAAGAGCTGACCACTCAAGGCTCCTGAGCAGCCTGGAGGTACCTGGTACCTGTTTGGTGACTGTAGCCCTTACTGTCCTTTGCCTTTCCTTCTCTTGGCTAGGTTGATCCCCACAGCATGAACTGGCCCACATAAGGTTTCAGTCTGTGTCCTTCTATTAGAAAGAAGCTGCATCATCCCTCGGAGCTTTCTAGGTTTGCGCAAGCCTCTGTTTTCCACAGCAAATTGTTAGAGCAGCATTTTATCACTCTACCCTGAGAACGTGTAAATGGTTGCTTTTTAAATTTGTCTCCTTAATGCAAATGGTCAGCTTTTAAGGCCAAAATCTATTCCTTTCCAACTTTATCTCCAATATGATCAAGGATAGTGTTTCTCCCACATCCATGTGTCTCTTAGCATATTTGCTAGGCTAGAGGATGAATTGGTTAAATGAGAGGAAGAGCCTAGGAATGAGTTATTACCCTATCACTGGCCTTTATGAGCTCCTCTGCAGTCATGTAATTAAGAAGGCATTCACAGTTTGCTTTATAGCACTATCAAAGTTTTCAAAATGAATAAAATAGCTTCATCATTAATAATTTGGATTCGTCATCTTTGACCCAAAGGCATCCCACACTAGAGACTGCAAATATTATTTTAAGCAGTTTAATGGATTATTGGAAGAGTAACTAATGGATTAACAGGTCAAATAAATTAATGGATAAATTGATGTGAACATGTGGTTGAATGACTTTCCAATTGTAATTGTAACTGTAAAAGGCAGACACCCTAAGGGGGAATTAAGCAGTAACAACAAACACTATTATCATTAGAGTTTCCGGAAGCAAGCATAACAGACAGGATGTTTTCTAATGAAACTGTAAAACAATTATAATAGCTCTTTGGAGCTTTGGTGGCTTTTTTGTTTGGTTTGGTTTTTTTCCTAGTGTATCCAGAGGAAGAGGCTGTGTTTGAAGCATCAGCCAGTGAAAGTATCATAATTATTATAAATATCCATCTACTAGAGAAGCAAAAGATGGACAGTGAAGTATACAATTGAACATGTGTTACATAAATATGTGTAAATCTAAAACCATCTGCCACATTGTCCCATTTGACTAGTGTCTTTACATGCCTAGCACATAAATCAGCTTTAAAGGCCCCCCTGAAGCAATGTTCCCTGTAATGACTGTGGTAAAGGATCTTTATCCTTTTGCTAAGACTATAGTTCTCTTGTTTCCCATGTCAAAAATAACATACTTTTCTTTTGGGGGTAGAGAATCAGTTAGCTTTGCCATGCAGTAAACCACCTTTGAACTTAATGGCTTAAAATAACAGCAATTTATTTAGCTTGTGATGCTATGGGACACTCTGGACCAGGTTGAACTCAACTGAGTTTAGCTGGAGTGACTCCTGATTCTGTGGTCAGCTGACAGGTCAGCTAGAGATTGGCTAGTCTCACAGTCTGATGATTGTCTGTCTCTTAACTGGGACATCATGGGCAAATGGGTTATGTATTTCTCATTACCCTACAGGCAAGCCCTGCCTTGCTCATAAAGGATGCTGGGGGTTCTAAGAGCAGGAATAGAGGCAAGTCTCAGTGTGCTAGTACATTTCAAATCTCTGCATCACAATGGTTGTTGAATCATTGGTCAGTGCAAGTCACATGACTTACCCCAATATCAGCGTGGCAGGAGATTATCCAAGGTCATGGATACAGAGAGATATGAATAAATATAGAGCCAACCCTCTAGCGTTCCAATGTCAGCATCCTGCAACATAGCAATTCATTTGTACTGAGTTCTTCTAACCTGCTAACTACTTTTCTAAGAAATTTTAAATATATTTGATAATTTTCAAAAAAAAAAAAAAAAAGGCTTTCTATATCAAGGAGTTACCTAGTAAGGTACAAGGTACTTAGCTGTACCCTGAGAAAATGTGGTTTGTAATTCTGACACAATATTCATTTTAATTTAGGGAATATCACATAAGTGCTATATCTTTTGAAGTTGCATATCTCTATATACATACATATTATGCAAATAAAAGTACAATTATTCCTTTATATCCATGAGGACTTGGTTGCAGGATGTCTGTATGTGACAAAACCTATGGTGTGTGAGTGCTTTTTATAACATGGTGTAATATTTGCCTGTAATCTACATATATCCCCCTGAATGTTTTAAATCATCTCCAGTTTATAAATATAGTATAAACTACTGCTATAGTGCATTATTTAGGGAGTGATAAGAAAAAGTTCTCTACATGCTCATTTTATACATCATTTTAAAACATTCAGCAGAGTCTGTTGAGTCCACAGTTGGAAAACAATGCATACGGAGGGCCAGCTGTATTTGCATTACTCACATGGTTATGCATGTTTATTTTTGCTTATTCTTAGTTACATTGTTTACAGAAGGAATATAGGAAAAGTGCCTTTGCCCTTAAAGCTGTTATGAAGAACAATGAAAACCCCAGCATAGTATCTAGTACACAGCAGGTACTCTTAAATGCCATTCGGGAGGGACACAGTGGGATAGCCATGTGCCTCACACTGTTGCTGTTGTTACTATTAGTTATATTGTTGTCAGTAATTATTTCTGTCTAAGAAATGAAAGTTTGATCATCCAAGCGCTACAAATCAAACCCTCTGTCCCTTTCTGTCTCTCTCTCTCTCTGCCTCTCACTGTGTCTCCTCTTTCTCTCTGCCTCTCTCTGCCTCTCTCTGTCTCTCTCTGTCTCTGTCTCTCTCTCACTCTCACTCTCTCTCTCCCTGTCCCTGTCCCTGTTTCTCTCTACCAGCCCACCAGTATCTTCTACAAGGTGTCTACCCTGCACATGTTAAGCTTTGTGTCTCTATAGTTTTGTATGAGCCTTCCTTGACTCTTTTATTTATGTGCCATTTCATTTCAGTCTACTGGAGCTTGCATGCTTATTATGTCTTTCTTGATACATCAGATTGCTAACTAATTTTGTTTTAAGAAGGATACGAGAGATGGAAAGCAGGTTGAATTTCAATTACCATTTCCTCGCTTACCTTTCTCTGTAATTCCCAATGTCTGTGATGAGGCAAGAAGTTCTGCTTCAGAGCTTTGGATAATAGGAGATGTGGAGAAGATGTTTCCTCAGAGAGTGGTGTGTCCGTTTAGACCATTACAGTTTCATTGTTAAATATAGTCTTAGCTGTGCATTTCTTTCTAACTTAACTTTGTATTTAGCTGAAGAGCTCAGTCTGCCACAGTGGTCAAAGCCTCTGTGTTAAATCTTACATTGGATAGGATGTTATGTTCTATAATCTATTTTTTTGTGCTACAGAGAGACAATTTCTGTTTTAATATTTATTTTTATTCATAGATGTGCATGGGGTATAATTATTAATTCCTCACATGGAGTTGGTACCTATATATAACATGTCTTCATTCATGTTTTTTTCATTCCTTCCCTTCTGTCCCCCCTCCCTCCATCTCTTGAACCCCCTCCCTCTTGCAGAAAAATCTATCTCCCTATTTCCTCTAACCTATCTTTTATTTATATTTTGAGTTTCTCATATAAGAGAAAGTATTTTAAACTTGTGTGTTTGGCTTATTTCACTTAATATTATAGTTTCAAGATTCATTTTCCGACAAGTGACTTAGGTTTATTCTTCTTTATGGTACAATAGTGCTTCATAATGTACAAATGTTCTATTTTCTTGATCCATTCATTTATAGAAGTACATGTAGTCCATTTAAAAGATGTAGCTGTAATGAGTTGTGGTGCTATAAGAATGGGTGTGATTGTTTTATATTAATATTAAGTTTTTAACTCTTTAGAGAAGATACCTAGAAAGGACCTATGGGGTTGAATGGAATTTCCACACTTGTTTTTCTGAGAAATTTACATACTGGTTTCCATTGTGGTTGTATCATTTACATTCCTACCAACAACATAGAAGGGTTCCTTTTTTCCCCCCACAGCCTGACCAGCATTTGTTATTATTTGATTTCTTGATTCCATTCTTCTTGGAATAACATTCTGTCTCAATGTTGTCTAAATTTACATTTTTTAATGGCTAGAAATGATGAATATTTTTTCATATATTTATTGGGCATTGATACTTATGCAAAACAACTGTTCATTTCAGCCATCCATTTTTGACTAGGTCTTTTTTGAAGGGTGTTCTAAGTTCTTTTACTTCTTTATATGTTTGAGTTATTAGTCCTCTTTCCAAGAAACATCTGGCAGGACTTTTTCCCATTTTGTGTGTTGCTTTTTTCACACTATTCCAAGACATTTTTTTATTCTTATTTTTATTTTTAGGGAAGGGTCTACAGGGTGTTCATGGTCTCTACTAGATCAGACTCATAGTGATCTGCCTGTTTACAGCCTCCCAAGAGCTGAGATTACACCACACCCAGTCTCAATTGCTGGCTCAGCATGCCCTGGGAGCGGATCTGGCACAGCAGGCACAGGGATTGAAGCCCCAACCCTTGCACCGGTTTGCAGGAGCTTTAATCTGCTAAGCTATTTGGCTGGCTCTCAAAGACTTAAATTTTAAAAAGAAAAAAAAAAAAAGAGCTATCAGCTAAGATAGAGTCAACAGACACTTTTTGTAAAACATCAGATAGTAAGCATTTTATGTTTCAGAGCCTCTGGAAAAATGTTCAACTGTGTTTTTGTAGACATAGCTTCCACAGACTATAAGTAAGTAAGGGGCTCCATTCCGATGAAACTTTGTTGAGCCATGGCCATTTAGATTTGCCCGTGACTCTCGTTTTCTCACTCGAAAATCAGCAGAGGAAAGAGCGTCTGTTTTCTAAGAAACTTTTAGATGTAGGTAGAGCTGTTTACGGTGGTGAGCACCTAAACTGTTCCAGCTTCCTTCTCAAGTGGAATAGTCTGTCCTGGTTGATACACTGCGTAAACTTGAGAAGTTTAGAAGTGTAAGTAAGTGACTCAGCAGAGAGCCAGGATTCTTAGCTTGTAAACATCCTCATCCTGTGCAAGAGGAGGGCACGGACATGGTGTGAGTTCTACATGCCCGGCCCCCAGGTAGTGTGTTTATAATATAAGGAGGGGAGAGAGGCTGGCTAGAAGCCACACCTGCTGCCCTTCCCTTTTCTCTTGCTGTTTTCTGCTGCCATGAACAGCTGCTTTCTGCCATGTGCCACTCTGCCTGGGAGCCAGCCGAATATAGACCTCTACAAACTGTGCGCTAAATAAACTTTTCCTTCCTTAAATTTGCGTATCAGGTATTTGTCCCAGAAATGAGTGAAAAGTAACTGAGACACCATCTATAAACATTCAAGTGGAATACCATGCAAAAACAGCCAAGATGCCAAACAAGAGGATAATTCAATAATCCAAGTTCTTCTCTATGTATCATTAGGATTTGAAGACTGGATATTGGTAATAATGTATTTATCTCAACTTCTGACTTTCAAAGACCAGTAACTGAGAAGAAACTGTGTTCATAATTAAAGTCTAATAAAGTCATTTGTACACAGTTACACACCTACTGCCCATACCTACTGTAGCACCGATGAGAGATTTGTTTCATTTTAGCACTCAGAGCAAAAAGAATGTAAAGGATGGGAAAAAATGCACATGTAATTGCCTATATCTTCCTGTTCCTCAGGAGCACTGTAATGGAGTACTTATGGTCTTAAAGTTGAATTTCAGCCTCTTTGGTTTAAAGATGATGTTTTATCTCTTCCAGTTCCAAGCAGGGAGAATAGGACTACTTTCTGGGAATATTGGACTGTCATGTCAATTGGATAACTTTCTCCTGAATGCCACTATTTTCTCTAACAAATCAGGTCACTATTTGTAAGTACCTTTCTTGTCACAGCAAAGCTGGTTCCTGTCTCTAGATTTCCGACTGAGTCTTTGTGCAAGTCCTGTGAGCTAGGCACTCACTTAGCCTTACTGGGATGGGAAGGAGTCAAGGCTTCAAGCTTCTCAGGAATTTTTGAGCTGTAACTGAAATCACATTTCATATGCCTACTCTGTTTCTTCTGCTACTGCTGTTCCTGTTGCCAGACCAAAGAAGTAACAAGACCTTCTATACAAAGAAATACTGAGGCCGGGGAGTTGGCTCAGTGCAATAAGCACTTCTCTGGCAAGTGCAAGCACCTGAGTTCAATCCCTGGTTCTGAAAAAAAAAAGAAAGAAAGAAAGAAAGAAAGAAAGAAAAAGAAAAGAAAAATAGAAATTCTTATGTGCAAAATTTCAGCTCAGAGCTTGGTGCTTTCTGTTACCAGTTCTTTCCTAAGGGCTGCTAACTAGGATCATTGTTCTAAGTGTTCTGCTATGCTGTCCATTCAAGTCAGACCCTATGTAAGATGCCTGCCTATCTGTTCAAAAGAAGGAAATAATATTAGTAAATAAGTATTGATTGCCATCATAACATAACCATATTATTACTAAAATTAGTTTACTTATTTGGAAAAAGCCTTTGAACACCTACTCCAGACACTGTTCTTGGAGCTGGAGCTATATCAGAGAAGAGGTCAGATCACATCTTAATCTTACTTTCATGGAGTTTATATTCTAGAAACTTATGACTAAATACATTCTTTAAACACGATCCAAATTTGATGATCCCACAGTGAGGTGCACAAGAAGAACTCACATTTTTAAAATTTGTTTGTGTGTTTTTCTGTACTTAGGACAAGGTCTACAGGGTCTCACTATGCATATCAGACTTGTAGTGATTCTCCTGTTTTCAGCCTCCCAAGCACTTGGACTACAAGTGCGTGCCACCACACCTAGTCTCAATCACCGTCTCGGGGTACTCCACAGGTGGGGCCAGCATAGCACACTGGGGATCGAACTCCAGCTGCTGCGCTCTGCCTTAGCAGGTGCTTTAGCCCACTGAGCTATCAGGCTGGCCCTAAAACTCACACATTTCATTCTTCTGTATTTTTGTTTTATACCCCCCACCTCATTCTAGGATAAAGGAAAGACTGTAGAACTTAATTTGGATGTATCCAAAATAGCAATTTAAAGTACATTTGTCAGGGCAGCTTAAACTCAGCTTCTTCTGGCCAAAATGCTCAATTTCTTATGCATTTTGTCTTTGCTGCTACTGAGCATCTGCAGCGATTATGAGTACAGTGATTTTGAAACAGTGGAAGAAGGTAGGGAATCATTGTTTTGTCTTCAGCATCCTGAGCTGTGTTCTGGGTCCTGGCTGGCTTCTGTTGTGGTAGTATCACATTTCTGCCTTGTTGCTTTGTGCCCTGCTAATAGGTGTGACTGTGATATTTGCAATTGGCAGAACTGAACCAGGGGTCTCTCTCCTTGGCTAAGGTCCAGAGGCTTTGCCTGGGTGATTTGGCTCTCTACTGGTTCCTCTGGTTCTCCCACCTACCCAATACCTGACAGTGACTCTGATCTAGGTTGGTCACTTTGTTGTATCTCTCTGCACAGGGCCATTGCCCAGCTTATGTTCATTCCCTCCAGCCTAATGCTGCTCCAGGATCCTGGCTGATTTCTGCCTCTCCTCACAGAGGCTGTGGGAGTTTCAGGCTCCCTTCCAAACCACAGAGGAACACAGGCTGGGTTAGGAAGGCTGAACTCGGGCTCTCCTTCTGCCTGACCACACTGTGCTTCTCACTTAGCTTTGATGTGGTCATTCTCCACGTGGGCTCGGGCTGGAGTGGTCGAGGAGGTCATCTCCTGTCCAAGTCCTGCACGAGAAGTGTGTTCCCTCCAAGCTTGGCTTTCCTTTCCACTGTGTAATACTTTCAACTCAGGACAGAAAAAAGAGATCAGAACATAGATGCCTGGACTCCCTCCTGTTTTCCTTCTTTCCATAATTCCTTGAGGGTATTTGATTACTTAACTCTGCTCTTCTGCATAGCCCCAACTTCTACCCTTGGCGCTTAGTAATAAAGTAATGTCATCCCTGGAAGGATATGAAAAAGTGTTCAGGTATTTAGACTTGGAACATGATAATGTCTAGAAGACTCCCTGAACATCTAGTCCAGGGATGCTGACTAAAGCTCTCTCACAAAGCATGAGAGCTGCACCTAGTGATACATATATCCTACATCTGTCTGACTTTCAAATGTTCTCCTTGAAATTGGCATAAATAAGAATGTTAAAAATTAGCTGGGCCTATACCATAACTGCTTTTCATGCGTAAACCTACATACATGTTAAGTATACACTAAACTTTCTGGGACTCTAACAGATGTTGAGAGGATTTTATTTTTGCAAATTTGTACACATCACTGATGGCACTGCCACTCCTGCTACTTGAGTTGCCAATAAATACACACATCAGCATTTGTAGGTGTTACGTTCCTGGCAAGAGTACGTGAAGGTACGTGCATCTGCCAACCTTACTGCATCCTCTACTGAAATTGTTTTTGAGTAGTTAAGTAGTAAAATATATTTTACATCTTTGTTACTTTCTTTTTTAAATTTTTTTTATTTTTTATTTTTATTTATGTGTGTGTGTGTGTGTGTGTGTGTGTGTGTGTGTGTGTTTGTGAGACCAGCTCAGCCCACCAGGGGGCGGGGCTGGCTGGCATGTGGTGCTGGGGGATTGAA
>NDGM011254119.1:0-25363 GCA_002564305.1 Octomys mimax | reverse complement strand
TCTCTCTCTCTCTCTCTCTCTCTCTCTCTCTCTCTCTCTCTCTCTCTCTCTCTCTCCTCTTTTTAGTAAAGGGCCTAAAGAGTATTCATGGTCTCACTACTAGATTGGACTCGTAGTGATCCACCTATTTACAACCTCCCAAGAGCTGGGATTATAGGCGCATGCCACCATGCCCGATCTCTCTCTCTCTCTTTTTTTTTCCTTTTAAAGACCGGGTCTTGTTATGCAGTTCAGGTTGGCCCTGAGCTCACTTTGTAGCCCAGGCTGTTCTTGAACTCTCAGTGATCCTCCTGCCTTGGTCTCCTGAGTGTTGGGATTACAGGTATGCAGCACCACCACACCCAACTGTCTGAACTGTGGCTTGAAGAAGGACTTTGTTGTTACTCTATGAAAAATATGTGCAAAGTGCTATGTTAGACTAATGGAACAGAATGAATAAATATGTGGAGTTTTGAGTATCTGACCTCTTTGGAAAATAAGGCATTTAGACTGTGGGAAGATGATATAAGATCAGGGTGGTGAATTTTGAGTTGGGAACAGATCATAGAGACTACCTTGTCAACTTTCTTTCTTTCTTTTTTTTTTTTTTTTTTACCTTGTCAACTTTCTAGATTTTATTCTGTAGGCATTTTAGAAGGACAGAAGGATTCAATCAAAATAACTTTGATATGATGTATAAAATGTCTTTAAGATAGTGGAAAAGGAAAGAAACATTTCTAGCTTGAGTCATACAGTTAAAGTGTTCCTCGCCTGACTGACTGACTGATTGATGATTGATTCATAGTACATGAGACTGAACCTAGGGCCTTGCATGTTAGGCAAACACTCTATAACTACATCCTTAGCCTTTTGTATCTCACTTGAGTCAGGGGCTTCCAAACTTCATCTTGGGTGGGCTGGGGTTTGAACTGCCAAGCTAGGTTCAAACTTGTGGTCTTCCTGCCTCAGTCTCTGCAGTAACAGAGTTTATAGGCATGCATACCATGCATGGCTTTGCCTAATTTTCTTATTAAAAAGGAATAGTCTCCCTTCTACTTTGCTAAAAATCAGTTTCTTAAAAAGGAGGAAAAAGCTGAGGGTTGTGGCACATATCTGATGTAATCTCATTACTTAGGAGCCTGAAGCAGGAATATCATGAGTTCAAGGCTCCATAATTCTACTCTTCCTCTGAATGAATGAATGAATGAATGAATGAATGAATGATGGCAAGGAGGTGAAGGAAGCTAATGGACCCAAGTAGATGGACTGGTGTTCAATTCTTAGTGATCTTGGAGGATTTCACACAGTGGCAGAGGCTTCCATTTAGAGAAACATTAGGAGTGATGAAGGTTTTAAGAGCATGTTCAGTTTCTTGTTTTCAACTACCGCTATCTTGTACACTGCTATAATATGTAACTGCAACTGCAAAAGCTGCCAAGGAAAATTTCAGATGCTTACAGACAAAATTCAAACCACCAAGTGACAAGAGGAAGTAGAAGCCAGGTATAGTGATGGGCATATATAATCCTAGCTACTCAGGAGGCTGAGGCAGGAGAATTAAAAATTTGAGATGAGTCTTGGCAATTTAAGTAGGTGTTTTAAAATTATAAAAATGGTTGGGAATATAGCTTAGCATTCCCTGGGTTCAATACTTAGTACTATAAAACAATTAAATTAAATTGAATTTAAAAAATAAGTAGAAGAGGTGAAAGTAAAGCAATGGAAGTCATGATTCATCTTCTCTACTGTAGGTCAACATGAGTCATGGAGACCACTTTTTATTATCTAGCACTATTTTGTTTGCTGCTGTCATTCCTGTCAGGGGCTACCTCTCTTAATTTGGACAGATTATAGAGGTTTTGTTGGAGGAAACTTCATCTTGGGTGGGCTGGGTGAAGCATCCTCTTGCCCAGGAGGCTGAAACATTTTGTTTCATTCATTTCTTTATTTCTTGTGTTTAGAGCAGCTGCTGAGAACTTAACCATAAATGTTCAGGCAGTATGAGGAGTTAGCACCCTTAAACGGGACTATTCTAGTCTGTTTGCTTTTGTTTCCTTTGCTTTTGGAGTCTTATACCATACTGCTAGTTTCCAAATATGGTATATGCCATCATTACTATTCTAAGCTATTCCTGAATATGATGCATAGGACAGAAATAAGAAAAGAGCACATTTTCATCACCAGAAATCTCCCCTAGGTCTGGGCAGTGGGACAAGAAAGACAGGCCACCAACCAGCGCCACCAGGGGCTTCCAACTGATTAACACCCAGGCAAGGCCTGGTGAGGACAGAGTAAAGTGGACACATCTGGAAAAAAAATCCTTAGTATTTATTCACCTAGCATAACTACCTTCTGCATATTGCTTATAAGGGGCCTATATACACCATGGAAACTCAAGAGCAATTTAAAAACAGAGGTAACAAGAGCATGCAAACATTGCAGAACCTTTTGCTGCACCTTTGCTCAGGCTAGAGTCCACACCTTTGTGAACTTCAGAGAGCTTTGGTTTTCTCTATTTCAGACTGCTCTTAGAGCTTTCTCACCATTGTGTCATATTACAGTTTTTGCCTAGCTTGAGTAGGAGTGACACAGGACTAGCAGAGAATCTGTAAGTCTTAATATTTCTGCTATCCATAGAACAGGAAGCCTGTAGGCTAGCCATATGTGGCATAGAAGGTAATAGAGTCTCTGATGAATACAAAAAGAGCAATCTTGGACTTTACTCATCTCCTACAGTGGCATGCTTGGGTCCTTCTAAAAATGTCTGTTTCTTTTGAAAGTATAGCTCTGAATTTGATAATTAGGTCTGGGATTGCAGCCATGATTTTATCATCCACATTGTGGTGAGTTTTTTTAGGACAGCAATCAGTTGATGCTCCAGGGTCTCTACTTGTTCAGCATCCTGTTCCTGGCCTTAACTCCAGGTTCTGCTTTGACCTAACTTAATTTAAGGTCTGGGAACACAGGCAAGGGCTCACTGAGCAAGTGCCTAGCCAAGCCCACATTGCAAAAATGGAAAGTGCCTTTGGGGCTTAAGAACCTATCCTAGATCGAGAGTAAGTTCATATGGCTGCTATGGAAAAACTCTCACTCTGTGCTTAACAGCTTGGCCACTCTGTTAGAGTGGTCCTGGGTAACAGACTTGATTTTGTAAACTAGCAGCCCAGACTCTGGGTGGAATCCATTTTGGAAAGCAGGAAACAACAAGTAGAATACCCGGGCAGATTTTGTCCTCTGGTTTATGTTCATATTAAAAATCAGATGCCATCAAACATGGGTAGTAAAGATTCTGGGAGCCTGTCAATAGGGCTCTGTGGCCTGGTGGGGTATCCAGTGGCCCTCACCCTCTCCTCCATGTCCGTTGGAATTAGCTGGCATTTTCTTTATGTTCATTGCCATAGGACTTAATCTACTAACTTTTTTGCCCCCTTTTTCCTTCCTGTTCTTTCTCTCTTTGCAGAAGGAAAGCAAGAAGCCCTTCAGGTTATGACTCTGGCCCTTTGGGCCCTTTCTGTTGTCTATTCTCTATGCTGCCTTCTGAGCACTCTGTGCGTGTGTATGTATGTGTGTACACATGTGTGCATGGTCTGTACTTCTGAGCTGTGGCTCATGCAGATTGTCTGTTTTTTCAGAAAGGTTTGTGTGCATGTTCCATGCTTTGTGTGCTCCATCCAACATCCCTGGAGCACAGTGTGAGAATGTATGCCTGCCAGCCGGCATGGGCAGTCGATGTAGCATGTGTGTGCTTACACTTATGCTCTATCTCACTCCCACAAATACAGATTGTCCTCTTCTCCTCGTCTATGCAGTGTGTGTCCATTTTTAATACGTTGTTGCAGACTCTGGCCTATGCTGTAAACTTTGGCTGAGCCCAGCATGCTTGCATACTTGTATTTGAGAGAGAGCAGGAGTTGCCACAGGCATTTTGTGCCTCTTACTTGGGACCCTAAATGTGAAGTGCTTTGTGGTTCTGGGCAGACTTCCTGGACTCTCTGTGAGCAGGAGCTTTAGCAGACCTGTTGTGGAGCCCCCACAAACCTTGTGAATGCATGGTATCTTGAATACTCTGTGCCCGCAAGTGCTGACCTTTGAATTTGTTGTGCTTTGGGCCCTAGTGAGCACTGTGAATCCTTCTCCAGTGAGTCTGTATACATACTCTGAAGCTGTACACACAGAATTCATGCTCACCTTTTTTTCCTTCAGGTACATGTTGTGTCAGCAAATATACCTCCTATAAATGCTTCTCACTCCCATCCTCCTTTGGTGTACTATGTGTGCATGCTTTGTGCTTCTGCAGACTGTTGCTCTCTCTAAGCATGATCTGGGCCCGGTTCCTAATGACTTCCTGTGACTTTGTTTTCTTAAAACTCTGTTGTTTCTAGCAAATGCATAATTCTGGGAATTAAAAAGGAATTGAGAGCCTGCTCATTGCGGTAGTTGTTTCCCAAGGGAAGATCGATTCTAGTTGGTAGAATCTGGAGGTATAGAGAAGGACTCCCCTGATGCCCTCCTGTCCTGCCTCTGAGTGACCTGAGGAGACTTGCAGTTTCTCTATTATTTCCTACCTACTGTTATTTCTTCTGTTATTCCCATTGTCTTTTGTTTCCAACACTCCTGGCTATCTTTTGGGTCTTGCCTTCCATCACTGCTGTCATCCTATCTCTCAGAACCAGGATTAAGGAGACAGAGATGGAGTAAAGGTGTGGGCAGTAAGCAGGTAGGTTTGATTTAAAACATAGACAACTCCTTACCTAGAAGGAGCTTAATCCGAAGTTCATAAGAGTTTACTGCTGATCCAGAGTAATACTTGCTCGCCTTCCTATCACCTATCAGCCCTGTCCTTCCCCTATTCTTTTCCTTCTCTTATCTGTACCTTCTCCCACCTTTAGCTATCCCCCAGCTCACTCCTCCCCAACCTGTCCAAAGCTGAGAACCTTACTTCTACCTCCTTTCTGGAGCTCATCTATTCTAGGAAAGATGGCAATGGAAGGGAAAGCAGGAATGAAATTCCCCAGACGTGTTAGCACTAGGTTTCTTGTCCTTAAAAAGCATGTACTATTGATTCCCTGGAGAGTCCAAGCAGCTTTGGAACTCTTTTCTTTTCATTGCTTAAGCCATTGCTTGTTTCATTTTGCTTTTTTTTGTATGTGTGCAGAAACCTTAAAATTATTTTAAACTTCCTTTCTTGACTTATATGATGCTTCAGTTTTCAGATTTGCATGCTAGGACCTATAAAATTCATCAAAATAATAAAACAAATGTCTGATCTGCCCTGGACTTTCATTATATCAAGCTTATCAAAAATAGAGAAGGATCCCATATTTGTGTACTCAGTGTGAGTGAGTTGGGGTTTCAGGAACCCAGGCTATGTCAAATCACAAGCTGAGATGTAATTCAGAAAGACCAGATCTGCTTCTAAGCAACCAAAACTTAGGAATATAGCTAGAAAAAGACTTGACTCTGTGAAGTTGCCCCTTTGCTTTAGTGAGGGCTAAAACTTTTAAAAAGCCCTTCTCCTAGGCTTGGCTTCCTGTGTTCTGTACCAGTGTCTTGTAGAAGGGATGTAGGACTTCTGTCAGCCGTAACACTTGCAGGGTTCTTAGCCTTAGGACCTCAGTGAGTTTGACTTTATATCCTTTCTCTTCACTGGGAAAAATGGAGACAAGTACTGCTTATTGTAGCAGCATGCTCATTGCCTAGAATGATGGGTATTAGTGTAGGTATCAGGCTAGCTGTATCACCCTATAATAAATGTGACCTACACTGCTTGCTGCTAGCTTGTGGGCAGTCTTCCATATTTCCCAGCAACTAATTTTTTCTCTCTTTCTTTTTAAAGATTCCAGATGATGGCAACCCCTCTCTGCCTCAGTGGCTCCCAGAAGGGTAAGTGCTTCCTAGAATCTAAAATTGCTATGGATTTTATCCTGTCTCCATGCTTAGCTTTTCCTCTGGGAACAGGGCAGCTAGGTCCATAAGCTGAATCCTAGGGAAGGAAGAGATTCTACTCTAGATTGATTGGTTCCCTGCAAGTTTTTTAGAGGCAGAAAAGGGCTTTGGCAAGTGGTTCCCCTGGAACAGGAAAGAGAACTTTGGGGCTCCCATCCTGCTCTCATAATTTCTGATCCATTGCATCGTAGTGATATTGTACTTATGTAGAAGAATGAGAGCATTAGAAAAAAATACTTGTGTTTGGAAACATTTCCTTTCCATTTCATTGTTGATGGTATATCTGGCTAGATTACTGCCTGGGTTTAGTCCTGCTTCAGCTGTTGTGAGTCACCAACTTGTTCTATTTCACTCTAATCAAGACATAAGTAGCATCTCTTCTGAGCTATGTGTGTGCTGTCTGTGCTTCTTGTCTGGGAATTTTAGACCCATGTGATTGCACCACAGAGTCATTTTAAGCTGCTCAACTGCTGCCTATAACTGACTGTTCTTGGGAGAGAGTTTAAGTGTCTCCCCATGTCCTACTCCCACACACACACTGCCAGTTAGCTCTTTGACTTTCCTTCTTCCTTTGTCCTATAAAGGATTATGAAAAAAGAATTCCTGAGTAATGCATGCCTGTAATCCTAGCACTCTAGAAGCCTGAGGCAGGAGGATCACAAGTTTGAACACAGCCTGGGAAACAATTTAATGAGACCCTATCTCAAAATAAAAACATAGGAAAGAGCTAGGTATGTAGCTCTGTATGAAGGCCTGGGGCTCAGTCTGCAGTATGGGGGAAAATAGGAAGAGTGGAAAGAATGGGAAGGAAGGATGGTGGGGGCGGGGAGAGAAGAAAGGAGAAAAGAGAAAGAAGTTCCAGTAGCTGCCTTATCTCACTCACGGCCATGGAAAAAGATCAGATCATAAAATCATCCTGTGTGTGCGTGTATGTGTATGAAAGAAAGAAAGAGAGAGAGAAGGGACTGAGCCCAGGACCTTTTGCACACTGTGTAAGCACTCTACTGTTATATTTTTACATGCTTCTTATTTTGCTATTGGTTTTTAATCAAAGGTCAATCATGTGGATGAACTTCCCCTTCTTTTTCAGAGGATCATTTATGTTGCAAAAATCTTCTTGGCTTACATGGTACATATTATAGTTTTTAGAATTGGCTACAAACTTGTGACTTTTTTCTTCCAACAATTATAAAATATACCCATGCCAGTGGAACATATCCAAACTATTTTTAAATGGAGTTATGCAAAAGTTTTCTAAATAATTCCTTTTTTAAATTTTCCTTCAGCCTTGTGCTTAGAACCTGTCACAAGTATAGAGCTTTCTTAGGTCTGGTGACCTCATTAAGACAAAGTCCATTGCCTATACGCAGGGAGCCAGCCTGTTACAAATCAGCATATTGAGTTAATATTGTAGCTCCTGGCCTTGACCTAATTTGTGGCTCCATTCTTTGTGTGTATTACTGGAAGTACCTACTTACTCTTCAGGGATTTCTCTTCACCTGTAGTATAAACCACAGGTTCCTTAGCTTTACCCGTCTAGTTTCTCTCATTAAAACCAAGCACATGAATTCTTTTCATTAACCTCAAGAGTTTTGGCATGCAAAATGCTAGAGAGATTTTCTACTTGTCTACCTCATTTTATAGAAGTGACACCAAGGCCCAAAAGAGAGGAAGGAATATTAGCAGAAGACATGATGGGATTTTGTAAAAGTGGAGCTAAGATGTAAGTCATCTCAGTAATAATGATGTTTTTGGGAAGAAAGCCTGATCTTTTTTTGTTGCATAACATTATGAAAGT
This sequence comes from Octomys mimax, assembly GCA_002564305.1. NCBI lineage: Eukaryota > Metazoa > Chordata > Mammalia > Rodentia > Octodontidae > Octomys > Octomys mimax. Next base: position 17,640 of record NDGM011254119.1, on the reverse strand, counting down.
ATAGCCACACAACAAAATTAATATGTATGGTAAAGGTATAAAAGTTTTAGAAATCGCCGATTACTTTGGCTGTAGTTTTTTTCTTTCTAATGTGTCCACAGAGTTAGGCCAGACTCCCAGAGCCCTGCTATTTTCTTTTTCCGAATGGTTTTCCCAACACCCAGCCCATCACATCTCCTCTGCCTCACCTTGATTCTGAGGGTTCTGTCTCCTTGAAGACCCTTTTCTTCAGAAGGCTTGGATGGACAAAGCTGGTGACTCATTCAGTCTTACTCACATAGGCAGCAAGCTCTACCTGTAGAGCTGTTTCAGTAGGCTCTCTCGAACAGAGCAGGGAAGTCTTATCTTTGAGAAGTAGTGTCTCTGGCCTATATGTGGACAAGAAACCTGTTGGCCACCAATTCCAACCTTGCTTTCGGTGGCACAGTGCATTTAAGTAAACAGAAGTCCCGTGAACTGTCCTGGTTGGTTAAAACTACAGAAGACACAGAGGGGCATTCTGAGAGCAGATTCCATTGCTCCTCCTGCAGCTTTATTTCTTCCTTTATTCTTTCTATTACCTTCTTTAACCTTCTCAAAGGCACATGGTGGAGGTTGGTTCATCTTTCTCTGCAGAGACAGAGAAAAAGGAAAATGGAATCCTGAATCTGACAGTAACTCAGGGCAGGACTGAAGGTCCTGACATATTTTCCTTTCTTCACAGGCCAGCTGGAGGGCTCTATGGCATTGACAGCATGCCAGATCTACGCAGGAAGAAGCCACTGCCACTTGTCAGTGATCTGGTGAGTAAAATCTCCTGTACAAACTTAGGAGGTAGCCTGGGGGTATCCCCAGCTGGGCCTTAGCAAGCTGTTAGGATTGGAGGTGGTCCATTTACTGGATTGTATTGTTCTGATGATCAGATTTTTAAAGTCCTACTTATGGTCTCAGTAGGACCTTGTTTTACCTTCATAGTCAGAGCCCTGGGTTCCTTTGTAGGAACACTGGAACAATTATGTCCTCAAAGTTGGGTCCCCGGGCTTTCCTCTAGGTATCTCTACAACCTTCTGTGATGACCTGCCTCTAACCGTTAACCCAGATTGTTGAACTTGGTATATAATGAATATTGCTGGACTTGATCCTTCTTGGGGATCAAGCTTGAATTATACCATTTGGGGGTTAGAGCTGATCTCTAGTATGACTAGAAGGTCCCACTCTAGGCCATACCTTCTGAAGCAGGATCAGCTAAAGGAATTTTCTAGAGCCTATGGATTGAGAGATAGAATAGAACTTAGGCTCTTCCAGAGTCCCAGAGTGCTAAAGCTACAGGCAAGTTATAAGAGTGTAGTAATACCTGAATCCTTTTTCTTAGTACCATTTTCAGTTCCTGTTTTTGTTTCTCCTCCCTATTCTCTTCTGTTTTTCTTGCTACTGTTTTCTCTCTTCCATTTTCTTTCTCCCACTAGTTTCTTCTTCCTTAGTTGGCTGAATGGAATTATCTACCATTTCTCTTCATTTCTTTTCTTCTTACCATTTGTATGTCTTCTTTCTTTTTCCTGCTTTTTTTTTTTTTTCTTTTAATGGTGCTTGGGATCAAACCCAGGACCTTGCACATGCCAGACAAGCACTGTGCCATTGAGTCACACCCTTAGCCCTCATTTTCCTCCTCTCCTCTTCTTCCATCAGCTCATCACCTAGCTTGTTAAAGGATAAATTCTGATATTTCCTTTATCACCATTCTACTTTCTTTATTATTGCCTGTCTTCCCTTTTTCTTTTGTCTTTTCTTTTTTCACCCATTCTCTCTTCCCTCCTTACCTACAAGTAATTTTCTAGCTCATGTATCTGTTTCCTTCTTCTCTTTTTACCTTGCCTGTCTTTCACTTTGTGGTTTAAGTCTGAGTAGGTGCTTTAAGCTCTGGTTGCTGGCTTTTTAGTGGATAGAGGCAGGGGGGGTTTGAGACATGCTTCTTGTACTTAGTGTGATAGAAAAGAACCTCTCTGTTGCCTCTCAAAGTTTTCATGCCCTTGGGGGACTTTAACACTGTGTTGTTCCTTTCTCTGCTCTCCTCTGCACAGGCTATGGTGAGTGTCTCCAGAGCCCCCCTCCATCCTCTAAGAGTCCATATCCCGAATCACCTGGGCCTTTCACAGCTGGTACTCCTGCATGCCTAGGTTGATATTGACTTCACTCTGTCCAGAGTCTGCCTCTAAATTAGCTTGTACTTGACAGACTCATGGGGCTACAAGAGCCTGGCTAGCAGGTCAGCCCCAGCTCTTAGATTTAACTCCCTCCCAGCTTGATTTCACTGAAAGTACCATGTCCTTTTCACTTGCCAAGTGTCTTGGTCACTGGGCCATTGGTCTGTAAGGCTCTGTAGGGCCTGGGCATGGGGAATGGCAATTAGCCTGGAATCATCATTATCAGTGATGGTTCTTCAGTATAACTCTGAAAGGGTTGTATGTTTCTTATTCTTATGACTTGTTTCCTACTGTAATTCTAAACTACTCATTTTCCTTTCCCTTCCTATAAATGAGGGGTTTCTGTGGGGCAGGACATCTAAGAATAGTGAGGGACAGAGAAGCCCTTCAGAAGCTAGAAACCCTGAAAGAATCTCTTTGATTTTGCATCTTAAACTGAGACACTTTTTACCTTTTCCCAAGGGGTATTTCCTTTAAGTAACAATAAGAATAGAATAAATTGTATCCAACTGGCATTGGTCACTGAAGTTTCCTCCCAAGATTTTGCTTGGTGGAGACCAGAGCTGACAGCAAGTGTTCTTTCCTAGTCATTGGTCCAGTCCCGGAAGGCAGGGATTACTTCAGCAATGGCTACACGGACTTCTCTCAAGGATGAAGAGCTGGTAAGTGACCCAGAGGCTTTCTTGAATCCTCTATCCTTAGGACTGTGGTCATCTCTGTAGCCATACTAAGTGAGAATTACCAGACACATATTCAGGAAACTACATTCATCAGATTGCCATTTTTCTACACTGGGAGAGGCTAGAGTCCAGACTGGAGCCTCATGTTGAACGATATGACCCCTGAACCCTGTATGCCCTCTGTTTTCATAAAAGCGTGAATGCTGGGACAAGGCTTAGAACCAATGTCAAGTCAGACCTGTGTTCGACAACCTGGACATACTGTAGTGGGGATTTCTTTCCACTAGGCTGGGCAAGACTAGATTTTCTTTTCCCCTGGCAAGGGTAAAAGCAGGACCCTGATTGCCCCCTAGGGTTTCAATTGTAGAATTTCTCAGCAGTCCTGAAGTCACTGGTGGGCGATGGGGTATGTGTCTTTCAGAAATCTCATGTGTATAAGAAAACCCTTCAGGCCTTAATCTACCCCATCTCATGTACCACACCTCACAACTTTGAAGTCTGGACAGCTACTACCCCAACCTACTGCTACGAATGTGAAGGCTTGCTGTGGGGCATTGCCAGGCAGGGCATGCGCTGCAGTGAATGTGGAGTCAAGTGCCATGAGAAGTGCCAGGACCTGCTCAATGCCGACTGCCTACAGCGTGAGTTCCTGTGTGGGGTGAGGGCTGGGGATCAGGGGCAGCAGGGCCTCTCTGAACTGATCTGCAGTGAAGAGTGAGAGGTGGCTGAACCATCCTCCAGTCTACCTCATTGCAGAGCTCATTTTCAGAGAAGGTAGAGTATTGAATCAAGGGGATTGCTTTCCAAATAGAAAGCTTTTTAGTAGCTTTTTAAGCACCTTTGGGAAAAATTCTTTGAACTTTCTTTATCCTTCTGGTAGAGTTAGAATCTCTTTCAGTGTTTACTTGATCCCAGAGGCTGAGTTGGAGTATCATGTACACCTTAATGCCTTGTTAGCCAAATGAATAGAGTATGTATAATTAAATCAGGAACTGTAAGGAGAGACAGACAGACAGACAGACAGACAGACAGACACACACACACACACACACAGAGACAACAAGACAAGACAGACACAGAGACAGACAGAGAAAAAGAGGCAGAGACAGAGAGGAGGAAGAAGAGAGGGGAAGAGAGGAGAGATGAGAGACACCTGTGAGGTTCTACAGAGGCGCTTTCTAGGGTCTAGATCCTAGGGCCAGAAAATCCCTACATGTTGGCAGCATGTTTTCCTTGGCTTGCTTGTAGATGGAGCTTTTAGATAGCAGTTCCAGGAACAGAAGTTTCAAGTTGATGGAGCAAGGGTTCCAGGAGGAGAGTATACAAGACTCCCCAGGCCTGTCTACATATGTGGTCCGCTGCTGGAGTGGAAAGCATGAGACTAGGAAAAGCACCAGGCTCCTCGCAGGGGATGTAGTGTGCTCTGATTTCGTATCGTCTGCTCTTCTGCAGCTGGACGTATACTGCTGGGCCCCAGGAAAAGCAAGGGTTGAACATATGGGAAAGTATTCTGTCTCTCTAGGTCTCTGAGTTCTTACTCAGAGATAAACCATAGCAATGGTATCTATAAAGATTATAGTAGGAGGAAGGAATTATAATAGTGACCATTTATTGAGTATAGTGATACCTCGGTTCCCAAACTTCTTTCCACAGTTCTGCTTACAAACTGAATTGGATGAACACTGCATCAGATTTCCTTGTAAGGTTGTCACTGAACCTAACCATTGACTTTGATTCAGTTCTCATCCAATTTGGTTGGCAAGCAGAATTTTGGAAAGAATTAAGTTCATAAACTGAAGTACCACTGTACCTGATAGCTGCCAGGCTCTGGGATATATTTTAATTATGCTATCTAAAATATTGCTTATTATAACCCTGAAAGATAAGCACTATTATCTTTAGAAAAATCCAGTTTACCAAAGTAAGCATTGGAGGCAGGATTTGAACGCAAGTCTGTCTCATTGCCCAAAGCCTGTACTTTTCTTTCCACATCACACTGTTCACTGAGAGTCATAGAGCAGCCATCATGAAATCTAGGATCTGGGTCATGCTTGGCAGTAGTGATGAGTGATGGTGCCATGTTCATAATGTAATGAACCTTCATCGTGTTAAGATTTTACTAGCCTTTCATTTTCTAGGTCAGCAGGGCCCACAGTGGTTGACGTTTCCCAGAGCTATCCTAATTTCCTTAAACTTCTTCCTTTGCCTCACAGCCTCTCCCAGGACCTATTCCTCAGCTTGATCTTGATCTGATGAGTGGCTTGTGGGTTACTTTCTATCTCTGGCCTCCCTCCAGGGGCTGCGGAAAAGAGCTGTAAACATGGAGCTGAGGATCGGACGCAGAACATTATTATGGCTATGAAGGACCGCATGAAAATCCGAGAGCGAAATAAACCAGAGATCTTTGAGGTTATTAGGGATGTCTTCACAGTGAGCAAAGTTGCACACGTGCAGCAGATGAAAACAGTGAAGCAGAGTGTACTGGACGGCACCTCTAAATGGTCGGCCAAGATCACCATCACTGGTAATGAAAACTCTGAAGGGTCAGAGAGGCTTGGCCATGGGAAGAGCCTGGGGAGGAAGCAGCCGTAATGTGAGGGAGCAAGTGATGAACACGGAGAGAAAGGAAGGAGGGCACTATCTATCTCTCCCTTCCCGGACCCTTGTGCTAGGAGAGGCAAGACAGATGCCTACAAAAAATGTGAACCATAATGCAAGGATCTGATAACTATAGACACTGTCTGACATTCGGGGTTTGGTTAGCAGCAAGAGCTGGGTTATGTGGAAGGAGCAAGCAGGAGAGGGGCAATAATCAGTGGTTTACTAATTTGCTGGGTGGGGCTGAATCATGTATGTATCAGAGAAGCTAAGTAGTCAGTCAGGGGTTGAGGTGGGGATTCTTCTGCTGGCCTTTGAGGGACAAGCTAGTGGCCCAGCATGAAGAATAGCTATGGAGCCATGAGGTTAGGACTGTTGTGCAGAGAGGGAGGCTGCTCTGAGATGGAGCACTTGTACGTAGTGCTCTGGAGGCCTTCTGACTTAGCTTGGAAGCATACTCTGAAGTTTCTGTGTATGCTTGGTCTGCAGTGGTGTGTGCCCAGGGCCTGCAAGCCAAGGACAAAACAGGATCCAGTGACCCTTATGTGACTGTGCAAGTCGGCAAAACCAAGAAGCGTACCAAGACCATTTTTGGAAACTTAAATCCTGTTTGGGAGGAGAAGTTCCATTTGTAAGTCACTGAGAACTTTGTCTTGCTAGGATTGTGTGCATTCTGGAAGTGGCATTATAGCTTGTTTTTCTGGGCTTAGGTCCTAAGACTGGGGACAAAGGCAATAATTGATAAATCCTATTTCTCACATGCTTCATCTGGATAGCAACCATTCTTTCTTGGGGCTTCTCCATAGAAGCCTTTGCACTTTGCCAAGCCTTGTCATAAGTAGGCCTCCTTCTGGGTCCCAGGTTACCTCCATATTCCTTTTTCTTTTTAAAAAATAAACTTTGTTGGTACAATTTAGGTATACCTAATGCATAGGGATATTTGTACCTATACATGATATATCTTGATTTTTTTCCCCATTGCCCTCTCCTTTCAACCCCTCTTCCCCTCCTTTTTTATTTATTTTTATTTATTTATTTATTTTTGTGGAACCAGAGATTGAACTCAGGCCCTTGTACTTGCCAGAGAAACGCTTATTCTACTGAGCCATCTCCCCAGCCCCTTCCCCTCCTTTTTTAGAGCTAGAAAGTTATGGTTCCATTTTATCCTTCTTTTCTTATTTGTTTTTTCTTTTTCCTCCCCCCAGCTTCCCCTCCAGAGTTTCCCTTCCCATCTGAACATTTGTTCCTGTTTCACAGTATCTGTTATACATTAAGGTCCTTATTTACACTTTCAGTTTCTGACACCAGAGAAACAATATATTTATACATGTATGTCTGATTTATTTTACTTAAGAGTACTGTCTCCAGGTTCATGCATTTACTTAGAAATGTCTCAAGTTTATCCTTCTTGATGGCTGAGTAGTACTCCATTGACTTTCTACACATTGAAGACTAAAAGTAGACCCACATTTCTGACCATACACCAAACATCAAAATAGATCAAAGATCTAAATATTAAGATAGGAACAATCTTCTGAAAGAATAGATGGAGCTCTTAAAGATATAGATGTAGGGGATGCTAAGGAGATGGCTCAGTAGAATAAGTACTTGCCTGGCAAGCGCAAGGGCCTGAGTTCAAGATACAGATGTAGGCAAAGACTTTATCAGCAAAACACTGATAGCATGAGGCATATTAAAAAGAATCAACAACTGGCATCTCATTTTATTAAAAAGCAAGAGATATAAATTAAAACAATGGTGAGATTCTGTCTCACCTCAGAAAGAATGACTGTTCTTGAGAAATCAGGCAATAATAAATGCTGGCGGGGCTGCAAGGGAGAAAAAGGAACCCTTCTCCACTGTTGGTGGGAGTGTAGATTGGTACAGCCACTGTGGAAATCAGTGTGGAGAATCCTCAAAAAACTAGAACCAGAGGTCCATTTAACTCAGGTATTCCCCTTCTGGGTATCTTCCTGAAAGAACTAAAGGCATCATACCACAGTAACATATGTGTACCCATGTTTATAGTAGCATGATTTTTAATAGCTGAATCTTGGACATAGCCCAAATGCCCATCAACCAATGAGTGGATAAAGATGTATGTGTGTGTGTTGGGGGGGGGTTCTTTTAATACGATAGAGTTTTATACATATTCCTTTTTTTAGAGCTAGAAAGACTGCTATTGCTCACTTGCTAAGCCAGGGATCAATCACCCTATTGTACCTCTCAGCTCTGCCTCTCTACCTAGAAAGAACTGTACTTTTCCAACGAGTAAGGAGAGAATCTTTGTCCTACAATAGAATAATTCTTTTTAGTAGATAAAAATCTGGGTTCTGGAGAAGTTTCCATTTTCCATAAGAGAAGCTTTTCTTCCTACCTTGGCTTCCGCCTCTGTTCCTTTTTCTTTATCTCAGTTATTTTTATACTTTTCATATGAGGAGGGGGCCTTGCCAGTTAGCACAGTTGTTTAAAGTGCTTCCTTGGGCAACCTCAGTCAGGTGTAGGGGACCACAATTCGATCCCCAGCTCCATATGTGGCACCAGACCTGTCCCCCCCCCAAAAAAAATTCAGCTTTTAATATGAGGAAAGAGTAGATTTGGAAAATAGCAAATTGTAGCCTAGAACTTAATGTCTGGAGAATCAGCATTCTTTATCTGCTCATTTCCAAGGTCTAGGATCAAGGCTGTGGGTTTGAATCAGTAAGTAGGCTGGGTCTATAGAAGCTTCTTTCTGTTGGCTCCCTAGAGAATTCACAGGGAATGGAAGCATAGTGAAATCCCGCCCAGGAGCAGTGGTGACTGGGAAAGGCACCTACCTGAGGTGTAAATGGTTTCTTCTCTGATACTCATTACTAATTTTAAATGAACTGGATCTGTGGGCCACTTTGAGTAAACTTAAGTTCCTTTACTGTAGAAGACATTGCACATAATAGTGTGTATTTCAAAATAAATAAGACAATCTGCAGTTTTGAGAAACTCATTGTCAGTGTGTCCATTATTTTTTAGTAGAACAGTAGCTAAATGATAATATTTTAATGGAAAGTAGAAAATATTGCCAACATATAGGGAAAGGAGTAGGAAACTCTATTGAGTATTCTATTCGGGTAATGGAATGGGATCTGGAAATCAACTGCTGGGGACCAGGGGACCTGGGCAACTGCTCTAAAGCAAACACCGTAGAAGAAATGGAATTTAAGGGATAGTAAAGGAGATAAAATCTAGCAAGTGCATAGTTGGAAGAGTGAGACAAAAGCCTAGGTAGATATGACCAAGTGGACTTACCTAGCACATGTAGCACCTTTACTGACTTTATATCTCGGACCAAAAAAGGAGCTAGCAGTTGCTTTCCTAAGGCTTCATGACATGCGTAGCTATTATTCTGATGGTTTGCTGATACAGCTAGCTGCATAAGAAGTCAGAATTGATCCTAATTATGCATTATTCTCTCAGAACAGGAAGTACTGGGTCATTGTACATAGAGACACCTGTGCTGAGGAGCAGAGAGCCATTTGCCGGAATAGTTCAACTCCTTTGGAACTGGAGTACTTGTTGGCTAATGGCCCCTTCCTTTCCTCTTTCAGGGCTTTAAGTATAGTTGAGTTTTAGGGAGGGAATTAGAAATAAAGGGAGTGGTGAAGTTGAGCCTGTCCCTAACAGAGCCAGCCTAATTCTCTTGCAGTGAATGCCACAACTCCTCTGACCGCATTAAGGTACGCGTGTGGGATGAGGATGATGACATCAAATCAAGAGTAAAGCAGCGACTGAAGCGAGAGTCTGATGATTTCCTTGGCCAAACCATCATCGAGGTTCGGACGCTGAGTGGAGAGATGGATGTCTGGTACAACCTGGGTGAGGAAACCAGACCAGAAAAAGTTGTTATGAAGGAAAGACCTGGGAAAACTCCATTAGTCTCCAAAGCATACCTCCCTAAAAAGCCTATCTTACCTTCAGAGAGCTACCCACTCAGGCTGAATATTCTCAAATTTTCAGGGAATTCCTTTGTCTTCCTCCTCATCCCTAATGCCTTTAACCCCCTGGCCACATGATGCCCTCTCCTTCACCTAATAGAGGGATATCTATGGATACATGGTCTGAGTTCTCCCTGTTGTTCAAACTCTTGGGTTGTTGCCATTTTTTTCTTTGGGTTAAGCCAGGATAGGCCTATCTGTACTGTCTATAATTGCATTGATGTCAATCTCTAGTCATTTTCATTTTTAGAGAAGAGGACAGACAAGTCAGCTGTCTCTGGGGCTATCCGACTGCAGATCAGTGTGGAGATCAAGGGGGAGGAAAAGGTGGCCCCATACCACGTGCAGTATACATGTCTCCATGAGGTGAGTCGGCCCTCTGGAGATGAAGGGGCCCTTGACCATAAGTAGGACTGTTAGGTGGTTGAAGATCTGTGGCCTGGGTTTTGTTCTCTCTGTGACTTATGTGTTCCACTGGAAAGCCCAGGAGACTGAACCCTGTTTCTCTTTCACTGATAAGAGAATAGACTAAGAGGGCTATGGGAGGAACTGAAGAGTAACTTGAAGAACAGAATTTCTCTAGAGTCCAGTTCATAGCCTCTTGGACTTTACCACAGGCTTTAGGTATCATTTTGTTTTTGTCTTGGTTTCTTGAGACAGTGTCCCACTATGTAGTCCAAGTCCATGTAGGCCTTGAACTTACCATCCTCCTGCCTCAGCCTCTGAGTGATAGGATTATAAGCATATACCACTACCTCTACCCTTTTAAATATATGTAACCTTTTCCTTTTCTGTGCTCTGTATCCTACAGAACCTTTTCCATTACCTCACAGACATTCAGGGCAGTGGAGGAGTCCAGATCCCTGAGGCCCGAGGAGATGATGCATGGAAGGTGTACTTCGATGAGACAGCCCAAGAAATTGTGGATGAATTTGCCATGCGCTATGGCATTGAGTCCATATATCAGGCCATGACGTGAGACTCCTCTGGGGCTCTGAAATAGTTATCTATCCTTGGTAGCTAATGAGTGTACACTGACATGATAGACATATGGGCTATGGGGGTAGCATGCAGTATGATGCCTTATTTTCCTCTGCACTTCAAGGCAGATGGTATATGTAGAGAAATAATGTATTTGTCAATAACTGAGGGACCAAATTCAGGGAGGGAAGGGACCTGTTCAGACAACACAGGCTGAGCAGATATATGTGTACTTAAGAAAATATGTGGTGACCAACAAGCTGTCCTAGCCTAGCCTGGGAGTCAGAAAAGGCACTAAACTGTAGGGAAAGCAGGTGTGTATAGAGTAGACCAAGATTCCACAACACTGGTTTAAATGAGGAAAACAAAACCAAAACAAAAAAGATGCCATGACAGGAATTTCTTAATGCTATGAGAAGTGTCTGGCTAAGTTGCTGCTAGAGCATCCAGCAAAGGATAGTGATTGCCCTGGCTATGCTTCATTGTTTCTACTCAGTTTTACTGAGTTTCTGTTTGGCTTTTGCTGCAAGTCCTACAGAGCTTTTGAGAGTGAGGGTGCTGTCTTTTTCAGACACTTTGCCTGTTTGTCATCCAAGTACATGTGTCCTGGTGTGCCAGCAGTGATGAGCACCTTATTGGCCAACATCAATGCCTACTACGCTCATACAACCGCCTCCACTAACGTCTCTGCATCTGATCGCTTTGCAGCCTCCAACTTTGGAGTGAGTATGATATAAACACATACATATCCATTTGTTATCACCAAAGTTTTATTTATTTATTTTTTGGTTTTTTTTTTTAGGAAAGGGTCTACAGGGTGTTCAGGGTCTCACTACTAGATTGGACTTGTAGTGATTCTCCTGTTTACAGCCTCCCAAGAGCTGGGATTACAGGCACGCACCACCATACCCAGTCTCATTCACTGTCTCAGCACACTCGGGGGCTATTTGGTTGGCCCAACAAAGTTTTAAAACAGTTATTCCTAGCCAGTTCTATTGAGTTGATTAATATGCCTAATATTCAGATACTCGCCACCATGATAGATCAAACTTCTTTCCTTATGGATATATAGACTATACTCAGTAGACTCTGCTCAGACACATATAAGTGGTAGCACCATTGTAGTTTAGGAAGACTGCTCCTGGGCCTGGGAAGAGCCTTTCTGGGCTAAGAAGTTGGTTGAGTCACCATGTTCTTCAGTCTTACGGGCCCACAAATGGACTTTTCTTAGTATTACTCAGTTTCTCGGTTTTTCTTAGTATTACTCAGTATTACTCAGTTTCATGACAGCTTCATGCCTCTTATGTTCATATAAAGCTGATGTCTAAGAGAGGATGACAGTGTGTGCCGAAACTTACTCCTTTCCAGTGTCTGGACTGTTTTCCCTTTTGTACCCTCCTGGTGTTAAGGTCACTCACTGTGCAGTTAAGTCATAGCCCAGAATGGCATCTGACATAAATTTAATATAAACTGAGTGAAATGTTTTTGACTTATCACAAAGCTTATTTTTGTAAGAATAACATTACCCCCTCTCCTCCCCTCAATCCATTGAGTCTCTGACCCTGTGCTCTGGCACTGTATCACCTTTTTTTATTGATAGTCTTTCTATAGATGAATTAATATAGCTTATTAAGGCAGTCACCTACCTGTTCTATCTCATTTCAGTCTGAAATAGCATGATACCTAATGATAATAGTCAGTATATGAGTTCTAGGAGTTTTTGCCAACCACCTTCAGGCACATGCTTCCACATTTAATTATATTTTCTCTATGAAAGTCAACTATTAATATAATGTTATTTATTAGCATTGAAAAGATACATGGTAAGAGAAATTAAGATGAAAGTGATTTAAGGAGAGTTTTCCCTATGTCTGTCTGACCCTCTTCCAAATACTGTTTTCCCCAACATTACTGCTAGGCTGTGGCTGTGTACCTGCTATGCATTTCCCAAGATAAGTCAAGATATCTCCTTATCAGGAACAAATTGGAAAATATGCTAGAGTTTCATCTAACTAAGATGAATTCTCCCTAAAAGAACAGAGATGCACAGATAATGTTTTGTTGACTTGTTACAGAAAGAGGTACCTTCCCTCCTAAGGACTTGGCTTTCCCTTTGTCACTATGAAAAGATACCCTCGTTTGAGACAGGGCTGCTAAGAGATGAACAGGGATCATCCATTTTTCCTTTGTATTGTCTGTTGTTCTCCCCATGGCAGGAATGGGATAGGATGCATTGCCAGCCAGAAAAGGTTGTCTCCCCACCCTTTCTGCTCATGCAGAAATGGTTCTATTTGTGCTACAGTTTAGGGGCATCAGAAACAGATTACCACCCTCACCAACTGCTTGTTTCTTATCCTCAGAAAGAAAGATTTGTAAAACTGCTGGACCAGCTACACAACTCATTGAGGATTGATCTCTCTACATATAGGGTAAGTCAAAGCAGTGGCTGTGGGGTGGGATAATAGATAATGTCAAGTTCTATCTAGGAAGACAAAGGCCAATCTGGCTATAAAAATCAAATGCAGGGAAAATTTCTCTGTGTCATCATTGCCACCTGAATGGCTAATACCGCTAGCACCTTTGATTCTCCTAACCCAAAGGACCATGCAGTATATAAATAGGTCTGACTGCTTTTTAGTGACACTAATGTTAATAAGTTCTGATAACCCACTGCCATCAGACCAGCCTGACTGCTTTTTATAGACAGACTTTCTAAGCCTTCTCATATCACTACCAGACTCTCTCATGACATTTTCATTAGAAGTTTTCTGACAATAATTTCTTCCACAAGTACCTTAAAATATATATATACACTTTACAGGGATGGTGGTCCACACTTGTTATCCCAGCTACTTGGGAGGCCACGGCAGGAAGATTGTGAGTTCAAGGGCTGCCTGAGTAACATAGCAAGACCCTTTCTCAGAAAAGAAAAAGTTAGATAATTATGCTTTCATTTTGTATTTTTCTGTACTGTCCTCATTTTTTTCATGCAGATACAAGAATCTGGCTGGGGTAGAAAGAGTAGCTTGGCTTGGGCAAGTACACTGATTTCTTTCAGAGGTCTTACTCCTTCCTACTGTGGAGGGAGGAAGGTGGGTTAGTAGAAGGGTAGATACTTGAGATGGGGCAGGATATCTTAGCATAGCTTCCTTGCTTGCTTAAAATGTGGTGACTTTCCAGAACAGGCAATACACACACATTAAAAAGTAAGTATGAAAATCATCTCAGAGTTTTTAAAAAGTGTGATTTTAATTATCTGTACTTTCAATGTCTCCCTTTTGCATGAATAATGGAGAAATGGGTGTATATCTTACTTTTGACATATAAGTAGCCACTTGAATGTTTAAAAGTTGACCTTTAAAGAGAAGACATGTGGATTGAGGTCATCTCCCTTCAGCTTTCCATGATAGCTTCTTACTAAAACGCATGTCAAGGGGAACAAAATGAGACATGCAAGAAAGGCTGAAGGAGCTCATTTCACAGACATTCTCCTCAGCACTTTGTCATCTCCTACCTCCAGAACAGGAGAAAAACTGGGGTCTCCTGTACAGAAAGTACAGGTCCTGGAGCACAGTTTTGTCATGTGGCTCTACTTATATTCCAGGATATACAGTTAGATTATGGCTTTTAAAGAATTCACTGGGGGTAAGAATCTTCATCCAAGAAGGGTGGGTGGTGTGTGTGTGTGTGTGTGTGTGTGTGTGTGTGTGTGTGCATTTGAACAAATGCCTACACATTGCATGGGAAGTTGGATGTGCTACTTTTTTTTCTAGTTGTGGATTATTAACCTCTGTTTTAAGCAAGGACATGCCTGTGTTAATAAAAAAGCAAGGAGATCTGTAATGTTCTNTCAACTACAGAGATACCCAGTGGGTCTTGATTTCATTGTTTTTGGTGGAGAAGGTTTTCCTGTTCCTGTGTTCATTTCTTATATTTACTTGATTTGCAACAGAATAATTTCCCTGCTGGGAGCCCTGAGAGACTTCAGGATTTAAAATCCACAGTGGATTTGCTGACCAGCATTACTTTCTTCAGAATGAAGGTAAGGATGGGTAGGGTTGGTTGGTGCTGGGTTAAGGACCTGGTCACAGAAACACAGAGTAAGTATTATGCAGCACAGTCTGAGGCTACAGTTTGTACCTAAAAGCTCACATTTCCATATATCTGTCTGAGAGGCACACATATAAGTTGATTCAACAAGGATGGTCTGGAAGTTCTCCCCATCAGCTCTCCTCAGTTTCATCATAGAGCAAGGTCTAGGGACCCAGAAAGGGATGACGGAATCTAGAGTGGGTTGGCCAGGAAGGTATTCCACCTAGGAAAGAAGGGTCCTAAGCCTATATTTCTTCTTCTTCTTTTATTTTTTTATTTTTAGGGAAGGGTCTACAGGGTGTTCAGGGTCTCACAACTAGATCAGACTCGTAGTAATCCACCTGCTTACAGCCTCCCAAGAGCTGGGATTACAGGCGCGTGCCACCATGCCCAATCTCAATTGCTGTCTCAGTGCACCCCAGGGGTAGGGCCAGCATGGCAGGCCTGGGCTATATTTCTTCTGTTAACTGACAGGTACAAGAACTGCAGAGTCCACCAAGAGCCAGCCAGGTGGTAAAGGATTGTGTGAAGGCCTGTTTGAACTCTACCTATGAGTATATCTTCAACAACTGCCATGACTTATACAGCCACCAGTACCAGCTGGTAAGAGGTTTGAGGTCTTCTGGGTATAGTGGCATGAAAAAGAGATTTCAGATCAGGTAAAGCTAGCTGACTATGGGTCTGGGGAGCTTCAGCTTTTCCTTGCTAGTATCATGGTGGAAAGGAGCTCAGGCCAAAGTCCTTCCTGTTTTCAAGGAAGACTGAGTTGTGAAGTATGGAACACTTAGATGGTGAAATTTATGGATTGAGAGGCACCCTTGAACAGAATATTTTCACCTGAGTTGAAATATTTTTACCTATTCACCTGAGTTTAAAAAGTGACAATAATAAGCTTTTCTTTGAAACCGAGGAAAGTAAATCTAAATTTGAACATGGCTCAGGGGTTGATTAAATGGTAGCGTTCTCTTTATTCTGGAGTCTTTTCTTTTTCCCTTAAGGTTAATGTTTTCCGGCTCATGTGGTACATAATAGGTTATATGCTGTCTTCCTCTGAGATCTGTAGCTGTCTCTCTGAACTCTATTTTATGAAAGTATTTTTCCTCTTGATCATATCTTCCTGCATTGCATGCTTTTCTGAGAAACAGTACTACCTCCATTCACAAGCAGGCGCATTCAGCAGAATTTTGCTTCCATTTTCACATTTCAAGTGACAGACATAACCACAGCCATCTTCTCCACATAAACACAAAAACAGCCATCTTCTGTTTGTAAAATAAATTCAGTTCGTAAAGTGAGGTACCACTCTATATTTACTGGCTGACTGTCAAGACTGACCCTATCTTTCTGTGAGGCTGAGCTACTTTACCTATTTAAGGTGGCTTTTCTAATTCAATACCTGGTGACTTAGAACATTTTTCTAGATCCTTTCAGTTGTATCCTTTTCGTTTGTTCCTTTCATTTCAAAGCCAGGACTTCATTCTGAGTCCCATTACTTGATTACAGTTCTGTCTTAGGAATGTCTTGCTGACTATACATTTAGAAAGTAGATTTCCCTCAGCTTGAAGAGTATATATTGAATGTCTGTTCTAAGCTAGGCCTTGAGGAGAACACAGTGCTCCTGCAGTAAGTCCACGGTTTAACTAGTATATGTTTAACTTCAACCAAAGTAGTCTGTTAGAAGGAGAGCAGTAAGATTTAAGGGATTCCAAGGACAAAGAATATGATCAAATATTGGGTAAACTATGTAAAATAAGGGGTATTTGAGATAAACATTGAAAGGTGAAAGCCCAGATCTATCGATTTACCCCAAAGGATACAATACATTCAATTTGTACCACTTCTTACAGACACCTTCATAAAGACCACGGCTCTGTTCATGCTGCTTCCTCTTATTCCCAAATGCGCTTTTTGCACCAGTCAAACATGTAAGGCTTTCTCTTTAAGTTTATAAAAATTTTCCTTGGTTCTGACATCCATGGGAAGTTTTCCCGGGTCTGTATTGTACTTACTACATTCTGGGCTCCTCTGCCAGCCATCTGATAGTGAGTGTCTGACTAGGGAAGACACTGTTCTCGGTTTTAATTTTCCAACTTTGTAGCTGAGGAGGCTTTGCATACCACTGAAGGACCTACTTGTGTTGTGCTAGTTGCTTTTTCCTTTCTCTCAATCTCACTGTCTCATTTTTCAGTATTTATACTGTAGTAAACCCTTTGGGTATATTTTAACACCTTCCTCTACCTGACTTCTGTCATTAATTCATTAATCCATTAACCTAACAAAGCATTAGAGATATGAAGTTGAGTGAGACTCATCTGTGCCTGTGGGGAACTGTTTGGTGGATCTGGGGCAAATTACTATAGTTCCTGTTCTTTTACGATTACATTTAATTGTAGTTTTAGTTGTTTGAAGAAGGACATTTGCCCAGATCAGGGTTTTCAGGGAAAATGTCTTAGAAGTAAAGTTCTACCTGGATATATATATATATTTTTTAAATGTATTTACTACAGGGTCTACAGGGTCTCACTACACATTGGGACTTGTAGTGATTCTCCTGTTTTCAGCTTCCCAAGTGCTAGAATTATAGGCGTGTCCCTCCATGCAGTCTCCATTGCCGTCTCAGCCCCAGCGGAAGGGGTGGGGTGCCAAACCTCAGCCTCTGCATCTGCCTAAGCAAGTGCTTTAATCCACTGAGCTATCTGGCCAGTCCTTTCTACCTGTATATTAAGGAAGGAGTAGAAATTAGCTCAAAAAAAGGGGCTGGGAGTACCATCAAGAGAATGTTTGAAGACATAGAATTGTTAATTTAAGGAAACAGAGCAATTTAATTAGGCTTTAGAATTCATTTCTCTGGGATCAAATCTTGGTTCTGCTGTTTAAAATAATATGACCTTATGCAAGTCATGAAACTTTGCTGTTGTTCAGTCTTCTGGTTTGAAAATGAAGGTGATAATAATTTCTACTAAATAGTTTTGTTACGAGAACCAAAGGAGATAGTATAAATAAAGTTCTTAGTAGAGTCCTGAGACTGCAATAAGTAGTAATCTGTGGTTAGTGCTGAATGCGATGGAAGAGAGGTGGTAAGGAATGAGGCTGAGGGATAGGTCTCTGTGTGTGTGTGTGTGTGTGTGTGTGTGTGTGTGT
>NDGM011254116.1:0-16807 GCA_002564305.1 Octomys mimax | reverse complement strand
GAAGAAAGATAGCCTCTTTAATAAATGGTGCTGGAAATACTGGCTTTCCACATGCTGAAGGCTCAAAATAGCCCCATGCCTACCACCATATGCAAAACTACAGTCAAAATGGATAAAAGACTTAGATATTAAAAGTGAAACACTAAACCTTCTAGGGGAGAAAGTAGGTAAAATCTTAAGGACATAAGGTTAGGTAAAGAGTTCATGAACAAAAGTCAAGCTACAAGGAAAGTACTTAAAAGAACCAACAATTGGGGAATCTTTTTTTTTTTTGGTGGAACCAGGGATGGAACTCAGGCCCTCGTGCTTGCCAGGGAAGCACTTATTCCACTGAGCCATCTCCCCAGCCCCGGGGAATCTTTTTGAAAAGTTTCTGTTCACCAAAAGAAATCATCAACAGAGTAAAAAGAAAATCCATGAATTGGGAAAACATTATAGCAGACTGACCTTCAGACAAAGGACTCCTATCCAGAACATATAAAGAATTTTAAAAAATCAGGCCTCCAAAATTCAAAGACCCAACCCAAAATTGGGCATCTGAGATGAATATACAGTTCACAAATGAAGAGATACGAATGGCAAGTAAACATGAAAAAATGTTCAACGTCATTAATCATTCAAGAAATGCAAATTAAAACATTGCTGGGGTTCCATCTTAACCCAGCAGAAGGAAAGCTAATCCAGATGAAAGGCAAAGGGGAATATCTTGGATGAGGAAGCTGTTGGCTTCTCTGAGGCATGAGCTTGAGTAAGTTAGCGAGCTTAAACGGAAGTGGGGAAAAGGCATCGAAAAGAACGGCGAGTAGACAGGGTATAGCATGTATCCCAAGTCAGGATGTGTTAAGCGGGAACAGCGAGTTGAGAAGGGACCTTCTGTGCTTTATTCAGAAGTTTGGCTTCCTTCCAAGGCCAGAGGGGAACTGGAAAGGACCCAGAGTTTAGTACTTCATTTATGTTTCAGGAGAAGATGTTGCAGGAGGCAGGGAGACACTTAGAAGGCCATGAACATATCAGAAAAGCAGTGACGTGGTCCCCCCTGGAGACACAGGCACAAGACATTAAAAAAAAAAAAAGATACAGGTGTTTGTTTCTTTCTTTTTTTTTTTTTTAACCAAAGTAGTGCACTGAATTCAAATGGATGAATTTGTCTCTTAGTTCTAGGACACGTGGTGATGCCAGAGCAGTGTTCGAGCTTGGGCTGGAGGTAGACACAGAACTGTGACATTTACTGACAAAAACTGGCACAAAACACCTGTTGAGTTCCCCTGGCGCCTGCTCCTAGGTTGGAGCCTCAGCTTGTTGTTTTCCTGTCTGGCTGTAGGCGAATCCATTTGTGCCCCGAGCATTGCCTCTAGACAAAGGAAAAAAAATGTTTTGTGCACAGTGGGAATTTTCAAATGCATGTGACACCTGCAGCATACATTAATTTCTAAGTATAATTTATTTAGAGTAGTTCTCTTTGTGGATTTTCTCAATTTAAGGTACGTTCTTCAGAGGTAGTAGTTTTGGTAGTGAAAATGTCCTCTATTAAAGGTTGAGAAGCACTGTTTTGCTGGAGGCCTCAGACGTGGGAAGGGCCCACATGACTGATTTTTTGGTATACTTTGGATTCAACCTGAACAGATGGGTTTAAGTGGACTTCCACGAAGAACAGGAACGTGGTGAGTGGGTGTAGCAAAGGTTTGGTGTCCTGCTCTTCTGATTTGTTCCACCTCCTCTGTTCTTGTTAGCTCTGACTTTCCTGTACTTGCAGACTGAAGTCCTTCCAGACAGCATGCGTGACTTCATCTAAGTAGGACTTCAGCTAGCGCTGCTGAGAGCCAGAGACAATTTCACAGCAAGCCCGTGAAATCTCCTGATCTGATTTGATGATGATAGCAACAGCTGTAACTAATACAAAAATAATGTGAATAACAACAAGCTTGACATTTATGGAGACTTTCAAAATGAAATGGTGGCTCTGCCAAGCTTGGCTGGTCCCCTCTGCAGAGGCTGAGCATGCAGATTAAGAGCAGATGGAGCCGCCTGTGTGTAGGGAAGTGAGACAGGTGGGGAGGAGAAAACGAATCCAGCTTTGTGTCGGAGAAAAACAGGCAGGGCTGGGCACATCCTGAGCAGTGCTTCCCTATAGTAGCTGGCTGGGTAGGAACACGTTGGGGATTCCTTAAATATGCAGTCCACTCACACCCCTCACCTGTCCAGACCAGACCTGGGAGTATCCTAGCAGTGGGCAGTGGATATGGAATTTGAGTTTTCTTTTTTTGTGCAGGGTCTCATTACACAGCTCAGACATGTAGTGATCCTCCTGTTTTCAGCCTCCCTAGTACTGGGATTACAGGTGTGCACCACTATGCCCAGACTCAGTGGGCCTGCGGGTGGGGCCGGTGCAGCGAATAAAGCTGTTTAAGCTTGTCTTCTGTAATCATGGCAGGCTCTCTGTTGAAGGCTGGGGTAGCAGAAACTCTAACGAAGAGCTAGGGCCTGCTGGAGGGAATTCAGAATTCAGGTTATGACGGTTTTGAGCTTGGAGGCAGCTGTGGGAACCAGTGCCTTTCTATTCTCTCCTTTTGCTTCGAGGCTACCTTGAAGTGAGCAGTGTGATTCTGTCACATGATTCTGGCCATGAATGTTCGGCCTTGGCACAGGCCCTCATGTAGTAGAGCCAAGGGCTGAGGTCTGAAGCCTCAGAAAATCACAGGCCAGAATAAATTTTTTCTCCTTTAAGTTGATTCTCTTAGGTACTTTGCCAAGGTGGCAGAAAGCTGTCACCACTTGACTCCCAAACCTGTGGTGGCTATTGGTTTCAGAGAGAAATGCATAGGCTTGTTCCCCGGCGTGGAAGTAGGTCTCACCCCAACTCAGCCACCTCCTTATCAGCCCCATGGAACTAGCAAAACCACAGAGACCTTAGTTCTTGCAGTTTAACCACTTGATCCTAGTTCAAGACTGTGTTTCAGGGAGATTATGTTGTCTACAGAGCCGGGGTTCTGCTTCTCCTGTATTATACTGTGCATATGCCCCACATCACTTGTTGCAGGGAGATTATTTTCCCCAGTTGCTCCTATCCACTAATATCCCTGGGCCTGGGGTTCCACACTACCTGCCCGGTTTCGTATCTAATCCTTCAGAAGCAGCTCAACTGGAGGGCAAAGGTCTGTGTGGTAGACTCCTTCAGTCAGGGTGTACTTTCACCTTGTTTTTCCCAGAGTGCTCTGGGCCACCCCAAAGTCTGCATTGCAGTTTCCTTTGGGTTTATTCTTCTCTTTGTCATGGGAATGACCTTGGAGTAGAGAAATTCCATGCTAGAATCTCTGAACCTTCTACGTGTCTAACCCAGTGTGCCAGCTGAAATTGTTGTTGGGTAGAAGCCACAGGACACAGAGATGGCATTCCTCTAAAAAGGAACCCGGTTCATATGCGGAATGCGTCATCCACAGGAATCTTCTTTGAACTCTTCTGAGAATGCTAATATTTTGGCTTGTTTCGTACAGGTCAATAACTTGTGAAATGCTGCAAACTTAGGAAAGTACAGCGTGTTGAAACTGGGCGATTTAGCATCTGCAGACTCATACAGTGTGTTCTGAGGACGAATAGGATACTTTGGGGGTAGCTGCTGGATGGGAGTATGGCAGAGGTGACATATGATCTATGTCAGAAGCATATTCACTCCCAAAGTTATGAACGTTAGAAAGCGATTCCCTTGCTGTTTCTATTCGCCTATGGATTGAGATGGGGCTTTATATTTGCCTTGAAATTAGGACTTGATATTGCTGAAACCAGGAGCTTGATTTTCCTAAAAGATCATTGTTTCATTTTGCAAGAGAGTTGCGCAATGTCTTGGCTCCCAGGGCTGTCCTGGGGCTCACTGGAAGAGCTCCCACTCCCAGTTAGTCTATCTAGAACCCTAAAGTTTGAGGCTGGTGTTCAGGGTGCATCCTGTCATTTCAAAAGGGAACGTCACTTCCTGTCCACAGCGCGTATCTTTCTTACCCGGATGAGAGCTTTGTACTGTGAGAGTCCACGTGGCTGCCTCTCACACCCATCGACCCTGGTCTTCCTGAGAAGCCAGCCCTGTTGCCTCATCAAGCAACGGGCTCTCAAGGAAAGGGACTTGCAGGGGAGGGGAGAATCTACTGCTTCTCTCCATGCGGGGCCTCCGAAGGGTTCCCTGCAATGATAACGAAGTGGAACCAGCTGAGAGAGACACAGCGTGAGACGAATCTCTACATCTGGACCAGAAACCTTCAAGAAAATGAGGAATGAGGAGGTAAAACCCAGCATTAGTGGGAACCAAGGCTGTGGGCTGGAGAATTACATCAGGTTCTTTCCCTTTTAAATTTTAACTGATAAATAATAATTGTTGGGTTTTCAAATGATGTTTTGATCTATGTGTGTATTAGAGAGATTCAATCGAGATAATTAACATATCCATCACCTAATTTATCCTCCACCCCCCTCTTTTGGTGGTGAAAATGTTAAAAATTTAACTTCCCACAGCCAAAGGCCATGAGCTTCAAAAAGTGATTGTTTCTGTTTTCCATCATTAAACAATGTACTGCAGAGAAATTTCCATTTAAAATAAGATTAGCCAGGACATGACCTATTTCGGTTTGGCAATTGCTTCCTAGTTAGTGATGGTTAGAGCCATTCCGTGAGGTCCTCCTGGGCATGGAGGGCTGAATGAGACAGCAGAGGAACTTTTGATTCTCTTTTCTTTCCTTTCCTTTCCTTTTCTTTTTTCTTTCTTTCCTGTATTTTAGGGAAGGGTCTACAGGGTGTTCAGGGTCTCATTACTAGATCGGACTCATAGTGATCCGACTGTTTACAGCCTCCTAAGAACTGGGATTACAGGCACATGCCACCACGCCTGCTCTCAATCAGCCTCAGCGTGCCCTGGGGGTGGGGCTGGTAAGGCAGGCCCTGGCTGGCCCCTTGGCCTGCTTGTGGGTGCTTTAATCTGCTGAGCTATGTGGCCCACCCGGTTCTCTTTTCTTTTTTTTTGTGGAACTGGGGATTGAACTCAGGCCCTTGTGCTTGCCAGAGAAGCACTTACTCCACTGAGCCATCTCCCCGGCCCCCCCCTTTTTTTTTCTTTCTTTCTTTCTTTCTTTTTCTTCAGAATATATTTATTGAGAGAAAGAACACTCCTGTCCAAAAGAGGGACAGGAGGGGGACCTGCGGGGGTAGTTCCCTCTCTCTTTTTAAATAAGAGATTAACTCTGAAGTTTTCCGGGTCTGCTTCCTTGACCTCACCAACATGCTCTCCTGCTTTCGTGAGGCAAACACACCCCATCACTCCGCTCAGTGAGGAGATCGGAAAGTGGGGCGCTGCCTACAACTGGAGAGCCGGGCCAGCCTCCAGCAGTGTGGAAATGTGAAATCCAGGGCAAGAGGGGGCAGGGGCTGCTTGCTAGGAGCACCAGGAGGGGGCTCATGCTGAGCAGGGGGGAGTCGTGCGAGACTTTCGTAGTTCAAACTGAACTCATTTGACAGAAGAGATGGCCGAGAAATCCAATTAGAAGTCCAGGGGACTGCCTATCAGCTAATTAAATATTCTCTTTGAAATTTACAACAGAAAGAGATTATCCTTTGTCTGCCTTTATTCTTCTTTTGATACTTGTTCTCAGAGGCCGTTGTTTTCTTCACTGGGTTCTTCTCCATCTCCATTTATGTTTCTAAGAATACATCCCTAGTGATAGAGCCGATGATTTTTTAGTGTTAGGCATTATCTGTTTGTGTCACACTGTGGAGGACGATGATTTGGCTCTGTCGCCGTCCCATTTCCCCTGTTCCATCTCTCACGACTGTCAGCAGTTAAGCTTTTGGCATTCCACACACAGTACAGTCCTTACCTGAGCGTACATATACAGACGCACGACTGACACCCTGCATCTGTATATGCGTAAACATATGAGCACACAGCCATGTTCGCACCTGCGTTGTGCGTCTGTGGTGAGCTTGCTTTCTGGAATGTCCCTCCTTCCATCACCAGCTTGGCACTTCCCTTGGCCTGTTTGCACTGTTGAATCCCCTTTCCTCAGTTCCCATGTCTTTTGGTTTGTTGTTTTGTGTTCAGTTGAAGACCATCTGGGTGCAGCTGCTTGAGAAATACCACAGGGTGAGCATGCCTTTGACAGGAGGTGTATTCCTCCACCCAATAGGTTGGCCAGCCAATAGGTTGGTCAATAGGTTGGCCAGGTATTAGAATTTCAGGTAGTAAGTAATTTTCCATCAGGGGTTTAAACGTATTCCCACCAACCTTCTGTGCATCACATTAGAAATGTGCTGTCATTCTGCTCACTGGCCCTTCCACTGACCTGCTTTTCCCCTCTGGGACTGTTCAGGGTCACTCTCTGTTCCCAATATTTTGAAACATCATCATGAGATGTGTTGGAGTCTTTTGTGCTCCTTGGACTATGCTTGGTGGGCTTACTAAATCTGGACCTCAGATCCTCTGCCTCTGGCCTGCTTTACTTTAAATGATTTTTATTTTTTAAATTTTTTTTAGGGGGAATGGTTTTCCTCTCTCCCACTTTCCTGGTTCTATCAGCTCCTGGAGCTCCCCTTAGTACATTTGCCTGGATTTATATGCCTATTTTTCCACCTTATATTTCCCACTTTGTTTTAGTTCATGGTGATTTCCTCAACAGCGTTTTCAGAGCTTCATTGACCTTTTTATTTCTGCTGCTACTTTTCATGTTAGTTTTAACGAAAAAAATATATTCTTGCATTGTGATTGTCGCAATAATTCTTAGCATTCTGATGGTACTAACTGCAGCTTCTGTGAGTGCTCTTTCCTATTCTCCACATACCCTATTTTCCAGTATTTTCTTTTTTTTTTCTGTTATTTTAAATTCTATCTTATTATAGTAGACACTTTACTTACATTTTTGAATACCCTTGACTTTCTATTTAGTTTTTAATTTTTCTAATTGACCTACATAGAAGTGGGAGGAGGACTTGACAGTATGTGCTTTCTTTTGGGGGGCTGTGGGAAGCTGCTGCAACAGGGGACCTCCCTTAGTTTCAGTATTTGAAGCTTATTTTTCTTGGGCCTGTCACTTTTCCTTGCAAAAATTTTTTGATTTTTCTTCCTTGAGGATATAAACTTAAGTATTTATGATGGGAAATGAGAAGCAGGGGGAGGGCAAGACTAGCCAATACCGTGTAGACATTCGTGTGGGCCTCCTGGGTTCAGTAGGGACTCCACCGCAGGAAGGGCCTGGAGGCTCGGGTTTAGGCTTCCCTGGATTGCAAACACTTAAGCCTCCCATGGTCTTCGGGGGTGGAAGAGGCATCACTTTCCAGCATACTGGAGGGCAAAGTGGACTGAGTTTAATAAACTAGTCTTAAGGTTATTATGAATTATTTTTTTCATTTCTCAATTTTGTTATTAAGCTCTGTGTCCACTTTTTGTCTTATTGGATTTACAACCTCTTTTAAACTCATTTAGTGACATTCTAGAATTTATTTTTAAAGAGAATGAAGAACTAGTAAAAAAATTAGACGTGATACAGAAAATCACTAAGCTGATATGAATTCAACAATGGTTGCTATATTACATATTGTTATCTTCAAATTATTTGTTTAGATTACCAGATATTTGTTTGTTTGTTTTTGTGGTACCAGGGATTGAACTCAGGACCTTGTGCTTGTGAGGCAAGTGCTTATTCTACTGAGTTGTCTCCCCAGCCCTTAGATTACCAGATATAAGCACGTAAAATTGGTCAAAAAATTAAAAAGAAGAAAAAATTAAGCATTAACCCTTTTAATAGACTAGTAGAAGGGCTGGACAAATAGTTCAGTGGATTAAAGCACCTGCAAGCAGGTGCACGTGCTAGGAGTTCGATCCCTGGTCCTGCTGTGCTGGCCCTGCCCCAGGGCATGCTGAGACAGCAATTGAGACTGGGCATGGTGGTATGCATCTATAATCCCAGCACTTGGGAGGCTGTAAACAGGAGAATCGCTATGAGTCCAATCTAGTAGTGAGACCCTGAACACCCTGTAGACCCTTCCCTAAAATGCAGGAAAAAAATGAACAGACTAGTAGAAATCAGCAGTATAATTATCTAAGTTATCCTTAGACACTAAGCCATTCATAAATACATATATTTATGTATATTTACATATGTATTTTTTCCCCTTTCTTCTTTCTTTCCCCTTTTTCCTCACCACAGTTGTTTCTTCCCTTTGGGCAGTTTCTTTCCCTTTCATAGTATCTATTGTACTTTTCAGATTTTATTTATTCTCTCATGTTTTTACACCAGGGGACAATATGATGTTTACACATACGGGTCTCATCATTTATTTCATTTGAGTATGGTCTCTCGTTGCATCCATTTACCAGTAAAAGCCTTGAGTTTATCTTTCTTTATAGCTGAGTAATTAATTCACTCTCTCTCTTTTTTAGAGACACAGGTAAGTGACTATGGTCTTCCACGTTTAGCAGGGCCTCCCCACTCATTCCTTTTATGACCAAGAAAACAACTCAGAAGAGCTATCGAAGGACATACATATTTGGCAGAAGAGTGCTCATTGGACATTTCCCAATTCGACCTAGGGCTATTTTAGTTTACACCCTATGTTTCCGATAAGTTTGGCTTAATTTACATTGTTATGATATGAGCTTTATTTTAAAAGAATCAGTGGAGTCATCACCATTTTATTTTATTTTATTTTGTATTTGCGTTTTTGAATCAGGGTCTTGCTGTGTAATCCAGGCTGGCCTTGGACTAGTTCTTTTCTACTCTGCTCCCAGGACTGAATCCAATTTGCATATAAAGCACTTGCATTATCATTGAACTACTACCCCTCAAATATTTCTTCATTTCTTCCATTTAACAAGGATATTTTTTTGCACCTCTTAGTGTTCACCATTTACTAGGGTGGCGGATGTTATGGGTTGGATTTCAATGCCTCCCTCAACTCATATGTTAAAAACTTTGCTGCCAGCCAGCGGGCTTTTTGGGAAGTGATTAAATGGTGAGGATGAGCCTCCACCAAGTGGCTTAACACACTGATGATATCATAATCTGAAGGCATTATCAGGAGGAGATGGAAACAGGAAGTGAGGCCTTCTTGTAGGAAGTGGATTATGGGGCTATGGGCTGCGGACTCTATCTGGGCTATGGCTCCTTCCTCTTTCACTTCTTCTCTTTCTCTGCTTCCTGGCTGTTATGAGGTGAGTGGGTTTATAACCTATTATTATATCCTAAGAATATCCTAAGGATATTCTTCTGTATCCTTCCAACATGAAGCTGGATGTTTGCTTCTCACCACAAGCCTGAGAGCAATGAAGCCAGCTGACCATGGACTGAGATCTCTGAAAATTCAAACCCAAATCAACTTTTCCCACTTTAAGTTGTTTGTCCTCAGGTATTTGGTTGCAGTAAGGAAAAGC
This sequence comes from Octomys mimax, assembly GCA_002564305.1. Classification (NCBI taxonomy): domain Eukaryota; kingdom Metazoa; phylum Chordata; class Mammalia; order Rodentia; family Octodontidae; genus Octomys; species Octomys mimax. The sequence goes on along the minus strand of NDGM011254116.1, from coordinate 7,407 downwards.
AATATACAGAGTCTGTCAAATAATCATCCACTGTGGAACTATGTCTGTGTGCTACACGATCACATTTATATTACCTAATCTCTCCAAGCTAAAGTTCATCATCTAAGAAATGGTGTTAACAATCCTCACATCTTACATGAGATGCTGCACAGAAAGGGCTGACCACAATGAGTGACACTCTTTAGGATCTTGGTTAAGTTTAGCTGTTATTTCCATTATTACTGATGTGAAGGAAAACAGTACCTTGAGAGTTTAGAAAGAGTACCTGTGTGTGTGTGTGTGTGTGTGTGTGTGTGTGTGTGTGTATGCAATGAGACTGCCGTGCTCTGGTCTGGGCTCATCTACCATGTTTGTGAATCTACTAGTTGCTGGAAGCATGTGCCCAAATGTTTAAAAAGAATCTTGGTAGAAAAATTTCCCAGAAAGAGCAGATGTCCTCTGATCTATTGGTTGTATGAACTGATTCATCAGGGAACGTATGTGCTTCTATCTGCATCTGGAAGTCGAGCTGGTGCCTCTGATGATCATGAGGAATTAGAGAATGTCAAAAGAAATGTGGCATCAAATAAGGAAATTTTATGGGGTTAGAACAATGCAGATTAGGGCCAGGGAGATGGCTCAGTAGAATAAGCGCTTGCCTGGCAAGTGCAAGGGCCTGAATTCTAACAATGCAGATTAATTAAGAAAAATTAAGGCTGCAGGAAAGGAAAATGAAAGGAAGTAGATGGAGGTGTTCTGTGTAGTGTTTCACATTTGTCAGGCTTCTGGGTAAAATGTCATAGTCTGCTTGGGGGCAAGAAGCAGGAAAGTATATCATTCATTTGGGAATGAAAGCTGCCTGGCTTCTGAGTCCACCAGCATGGCAGCAGCATTGAGATTCCTGACTGCGATGAGGGTTTAGTGAGACAACCATGCACGTGAATAAAGATAAAGGTCATTTAGCAGAAGTTATAATCAGGGGGTAAAGAAGTTTTGGGCATCAGAAGAGTTAAATCATGGGCACTGTGGAAAAGGAAGGGAAGAGGGAATAGAAGAGAGAAAAAGAATGTACACCCAGATTCTGTTTTGTCTGCAGGATTTGGAGCCGTGAAGAATTTTGAATTCATAGAAGTGTTTCTGGTTTGTTAGGGAAAGAATTATGAATATGAAAACATGGAACTATCTTTTAAGTATAAAATGTAAACAAATTGCTGCAGGAGATAGGTGTCTTCCCTCTGGATTTCCCTAGAAGGATAAATACATGAGTCAATAAAAGATCAGAAGGAACTTGCTGGAAGAGGATGAAGTGAAGTATCCCCAGGCTCTAACCCTATCTCTGTTCCCATCTCAGTCTCTGTCCCTTTCCTGCTTTGTAGGCCCTGTTGACGACTTCATATATGCTGTATTTTAACTGTGGTGATTGTCACTGCTCTTCTTAATCTTTTTCCTGGGCTACATTTTTCCTGTGGCATTAGTCCAGGCTTTAGTCAGAAAATTTATCAAGGTAACTTGCAGATTTCTTGGAAAATATAAATGGTGCAATTTAAAAACAAAAGCTAAGGAATGGCTGGTGCGCAGCGCAGGGGTTCCTCCTGGGGAGCTGCAGAAGGAGTGTGTGAGGGGCAGGCTGCAGGCTGGCAAGTCTGCAGAGAGGCTTCCTGGAGAAGCTTTACTCTGGAAATGTCTTCTACTTATTGCAGAAGATGACGCAGGCTTCTTACGGACTTCTGTGATTGATCGCTCGTGTTTCTCAAGAGAGGCACATGGAGTCTTACCAAGCTAACCACACATACCAAAGCTTCTGGGCCTGGGTTTGGACTCTCAGGCCGCCAGTCCATTGCTCATGGCAACGTCATGGTGCCTGGAGTTTGTTTGGGGCAAGGTTATAGAGGCTCAAGTTCCAGTCTTTCTGGAATTAAAGCTAACAGTGTGCTAAGAACATAGGTTTTAGAGGCAGAGAAGTTCCTGGCTTAAGTTATCATTTTGGGCATTTAATTCTTGGATTATGATTTACATAATTTGGAGATAAGTCTCAATAATATTAACATAGAATAAAATCTAAACAGTATAATAGATATAGCAAAATGGAAAGAAACTGAATATAAAGAATAAATAATAAGAGTGAAAAGAAAACAGATAGGAAAAAAAGAAAGGGGGAAAATCATGCAAATACATGTACACAGGATAGCTGAGATGATTATATTACTAATTTCCATCCCTTTTGTGAAAATAGCAGGTAACATTTCAAATTTTCACTTTGACTAGCTCTGTATGCTAATATCTGTAATGTGAGCAGCTACATTGAAGACAGCAACGTGCAATACAAAAATCACAGTTAAATATCTCTCATCTTGTTCTTCTAAATGTGTCCAGTTTCTGATGTCTTATCAATTATTATCATGCTCACCTTAAAACAAATTAAAAAACAATAGAGTAAAAAGGTCAAGAAAAATTATTAAGGTTTATGGAAAGTAAGCATCAATGTTCAATTACCTGTCTAATCTTGCAAACCTATATCTGTGAATCTGAGAAACAGATTTGCTGATAATACATAATATAACAACCATTGTTGACTTGCCATTCTTGTCTTGAAAATATGTACCACAGGTATTGTATATTACCCCATTTCTGTCTTGTTTTGTTTTTCACTTTGTTTTTGCTCTTTAAAATAAAGTAAAATAAACTTAAAAAAATATTAGCATGGAAGGGTATTCTAAGTACAATGGGGTGCCTGATCATCACTGTGGGCAATAACTGTGGCCCTGACTCAGATTGCTGGTCTTAATGGAAATCATTAGCCATCATGAAATAGCCAGTCCTGGAACTCAGTGTGATCAACACACAGAATTGCTCTTGTGAGAAAAAACTCACGGTAGAGTCCTACCTGTGGGTGTGCACTGTGGACCTTTTATGTAGGGTCTTTCCCTTCCCATAACAATTTAATACCTACAGCTTGTATATCTTGGTGGATGGCCCTTTTATTTTATTTTAGATTTAGCTCTCATATTTAGAGTAAATTTCAACTATAGGGGTAGCCTATGTTTTAGGACAAACTACCTCACAGAAATTATTCAAATTTTTAGGAAAAGAGTTAATCCATCACTATTTTTTCATGCACCTACAGATCTAGGTAGAAATCGATTTTCATTTCTCTGGATGAGACAGAGGATACAATAGCATCTCAATTGATATCTATCACTCTCAGGACAGGAAGGTCCTTTCATGCCAAGGAATTCTATTTTATACTTTACAGATGTAGTGACTTCGTTTATTCAGCCATTTATTCAAGCAAGGCATTTTCTGGAATATTCAATGCTAGGAATAGGCTGAAGGTTGGAATTCAGCCCTGAACATGACAGATGTGAGGTTGCAGACTAGGAAGAGGCAGATATTAAGCAAGTACATTCATTGCATGAAGAAATAACTGCTGTTACCATACAGTGAATGAAAATCAGTGCCATGAATGTAAAATGGGGACCTAAAATGGTGGCATACTTTAAAATCTAGAGACTTTGGAAACCTGGCAACAGTGATGTGAGTTTACAGATGCCCTTGTATCTGCCTCATGTTGAGATTCTGAATAGCAGTGGCTTAGGTGATGTTTGTGCTCTACCTAAAGATGAGGGTGCTTTCTTCTTGTGTGGCATAGTGTAGGGACTGCTTCATTCAACCCTCACTGCAATACTATATTTGATGTGACCCATACTGATACCTGAAGTGGGCACAATGTACTTCAGAGAAATTACCGTGTGTCTAAGTGCCCACAAGGAAGAGCTGGCAGAACCTGGAAAGTATCTTGTCTTCTTATTCCAAACTTCTTTGTATAGTAGTTTCTTCTTTTTAAAAAATATTTTTAGGAGAAGAATTTCTCGAGACTAGCCCAATATATAAAGGGCTGCTCTTCTGAGCAGTCAGAAGTGCTGCTCAGATTGAACGGGGCATGGAGGACCAGTTCTGCACCTGTTAGTCTCCCCTTTGTCCCCCAGGCAGCTACTAAATTAGGCTGGAAGGAACCAAAGACGTGTGAGTCTTGGTTTTATAACCATGACTCTACACCACATCATACTTCTCACAAGCCCCTGCAGTTTAGTTCCTATTGGGTGAGCACAATTAATCACTAGCAGTTATTATAGCTCCATGACTGCAAGGAAACTTCTCCAAGCCATGTTAATAAGCAACCCCTTCTGAATATTCATGAGTATTAACATTGACCAAGTCTTCCTAAGCATAGCCTCATTTGCGTTTTCACCTGTGATGCTCTCATGGAAACAGGGAGGCTGCAATAATCAGAAAAGTATGCCTTGTTTCCAGCAGGTGTGCACGAAGTATTCATATTTGATTTCCTAGGTTAGCCTGCTGGGAGAACTATTTGAGTGCCTACCAGGTAGACCATGTTCCTCCCTTCTGGGACATAGCAGAGATGTACACTGTGTTCACTTGTGAAGCCTTTACAATCCAGTCAGAGGCAGAACATGTGTGCTGAAACAATAGGACAATCCTTTTTTGTGTGGTAACTACAGGTGCTCGGACAGATCAGAGAAGAAAGTGATAAACAGGGGAAGTGGGAACAGGGGGTTAACTGTAAAGCCACATGGCCTCTTTTGCTGAATCTTGATAAACCGTCAGGAATTAGAGAACTGAGGGAAAGGGTTCGAAGCAAGGGGAGCTACAGAAGTAGAGATATGAGGCAGAAATCAAGAAGGCTGTGCAGAGGGAAAAGAAGGGCCATGGGGATCACGGGAGACCCTGCTGAGAGCGGGATAATGAAAGTGACACTGAGCAATCAGTTGGGGGATTACAATGTGGGATACATATCTTACTTGTAAACACTATCACAAGACTGCAAAGAGCAAAGGGAATCGGAGTTCTCACAGCTCTTGTGAGTGTTCGTGGAGGATGGGGTAGAACAGCATACATGAAGCCGGACAGAGGAACTGTTGCTTGATCTTATGGGCAGTAGGGAGCCACTAAAGTGTCTTGTGGAAGAGAGTCATATTCTAGAAAAGATTGCTCTTCCACTTTGTTTTTGAAAGATTGAAGGGATGCTGCCTCTTGCACACACTTCCTGAACTTGCAACTTCTGACAGTTGCAAGTTCTGCCAGTCCATTTTTTATTCATATAATGGATACCTGAAACAGGCTATTTTATAAAGGAGAGAGCTTTATTCTTGCTTCTAGTTTTAGAGATGAAATGTCTAGGCACCCCATCTGGTGATTTCTTGGCATCATATGGCAGGATGAAGGAAAAATAGTGCCATGGATGTAAAATGGTAGCCTGACATGGTGGGATACTTGGAACTCAGGAGATTTTGGAGACCTGGCCACAGTGATCTAGATTTACAGATGCCTCGTCATCTGCCCAGTCTAGATAGCTATACGTGCACTAGTGGGTCGAGCTCCCTAGACTCCCATGCAGAGGGACCTCTGTGTCTGTGTGTGATTCCTCTCAGTTTCTCATGAAGCCACCAGTGTCTAATCATGGGAACTCCATTCTAATGACCCTATTCAGCCCTTATCACTTTCTAAAGACCCCATTTCTGAACCCTAGAGTTAGATGACATTGTCATCCTCTGTATACCAGTACACAAGCCTCATACTTTGGGGCATTAAACTCTTGCATGATGATTTATAGAGGAGCTAGTTTTGTAAAATTCCTGACAAACACCTCCTGTAAATTAAGAACAGTTCCCATCATATTGTAAATATGAATTCAAATGCTCTTACAGACAGTAATCACATATACTTGTAGAGTTACTATTGACCTCATAAGGAAGCATGGAGATTCCACCTTTAGATAAAGTACTATTAGATAATGACATGTCCCTCTAACTATTCTTGCCTTGACATTTTTTTGCAAACACAGGAAGTTTGTTCAATAATTATGTCAGGCCAGGGCCAAGTATGATTTCCACAATGATGATATCATTCATGTATTGATTTCTGTGACTAAAGAATGGAAGTGTTTTTTTTCTCCCCAAATTTATTTTATGACCTACAACTTAGATCTGCACAATTGAGAAAAGAGACAAGCCAGATCCTTCAGACAAAACTGTAGAGAAGGACAGTGATCATTGTCTCAGAGTTGACAATTAATTTGTTTAATAATGATAATAACATTTATCATTTACTGAGTGTTCAACACCCAAGATATGAAATACTTTACATTCCTGATAGCATTGAATTTTTAAAAATCCATGTATAAGTGTGTTTTGGTTATTTATATTTCCTAGGTAAGAAGCTAGGACTTGGAAACTGATTCACTAGTTCACAGTTAGGAACTGGTAGAACTGAGGTATGATTTATATCTTCCTGACCAGATATTTGTTTATACACCTCATTATCCTGCTTCTTCATTATGATGATAAAGATTGAGGCTGTAATTTTTGGTCAGGCACTTTTGGTTGCTACCCAAGACAGACTTTGTTGACTAGGCAACACACACAACTAAAAACTTACTCACACTCCCTTATATCTTAATATGGCCATGTGATATAATTCTGACCAATGCGGTATAAGCTGATGGTTCTTGATGATTTCCTAGTGGAGGTACAAGTCCTTCTAGCAATTGCCAAACTCTTATTTCTCTCTTACATGTGGACACAATGGCTTGAGGTACAGCAGCCATTTTGCAACCATGTTGAAAAAAGTCAAATATTAAGATAACAGAGAAAGAGAACTTAGTGGCACTCTTCAGCACTGCATGGATTTTGTACTACCTATGACCTAACTTAACCTGAAATAAAACCAAATCTTATTTTTTCTGCTACCCGGAGCCAGCGGGATCTGCCAGTCCTAGCCTAGGAGCAGCGTGGATGAGACCCTCTCCCACCCCCTTGAAACCTGCCCAACACTCCGCAGAACCACCCCAACCCTGCCCACAAAGTGAGAATATCTGCCGTGTTCTGGGGACCCCCAGATCCAGTCCTAGCCCAGGCCCCAGTGAGTGTGTGGGAGAGCTTCCTGCTACCCTATGCCGGCAGGACCTGCCGGTCCCAGCCCAGGTGCAGCCTGGGTGAGACCTTTTTGCGCTCTCTTGGGAATCCCCACCACAATGCAGCACCCCGCACCCTGCTCTCTCAGTGAGAATTTCTGCTGCATTCTGGGGACCCCCAGATCTAGCCCTAACACAGGCCCAGTGAGTGTGGGGGAGAGCTTCCACTCCCTGCTACTCCACCTTATTCCCTCCAGACTCAGCTCAGGCCTGGCATACAGGCCCGGGGTGAAACTCTTTAGCTGCAATCCCTGCAGAGAGAGTAGGGGACAAAGCCACCCACCTAGTCCAGGAGCGGAACATCTTTCCAGAGGGGCACAACAAGATCACTCCCAACAGCAGCAGCAGGAAGGAACTGAGCAAAGCAGCCAGACCCAAGCCAGGCAGAGTAGGATAAATCCAAACTTTGTAGATCTGCACCTGAATTTCAGTAGGTG
>NDGM011254115.1:0-16624 GCA_002564305.1 Octomys mimax | reverse complement strand
AAAGGTTCTACAATCTGAGGTACAGGATCTCAGCATAAATCCTGAGAGGATTTCACTGACCTTGTCAGTCTCAAAAGCTACAACTCTTGTTACCATAGGTCTTGCTTTATCTGGGTCTTAACCATCCAGCAGAAAAGTATAAAGGCTAAGTATAAAGAAGTAAAGCCATGCTGTTATGTTCAGCTGTAGGGGACTCAGGTCAGCAATTTCTGACACTGCCAGTCAAGCAGAAAACTCAGTACTATTATGGACTACTGGACTATTTTGGAATATTTTGCTGAGTTAACACACCTGTAATATTAAAATGACGGAACTAAACAAAAAAGGCGATACAGACAAATGTCCATTTTGTATCTGTGTATTCAAAGTGGTTAAGATAGATATATAGTTACATTCTCTTAATGAATAGAGGGACTTGTTCTAATGGTGTTTGTAAACAGGATATCATGTCTGCATCTTGTACAGCAAATAACCATGAGGAAAAGAGTATGCAATGTGTTATTTATTGAAACTGTCCTAAAAATTTGATTTGAAACTGTCTCATTGCCATTTGTTTTTCAATAAAATTATGGGAAAAAATTACACATTTAATCTTACTGCCAAATCATACTTTTAGAATTATGGGCTCTGGAATCAGATAGCATAACTATAGCTTTGCTATCATTTGCTATTGCATAAGTATGAATAGATTAATTAACTTTTCTATGAGTACTTATCTTCAGTTTCATGATAAACAGAAATTTGTCACTTAACTTTTAGACGTGTTAAGAACAAATCCATGTGCAGTGTTTGAAAGAACGACCAGAGCTCGAAAACTGTATGAATTTTTAGCTACCAGTGCTTGCCTATGTAGGCTTCAATCCTCCACGAAGTCTAGAGTTGAAAGGGATATTGTTTTCATCTCATTTTTCATGCTCAAATTTAGTTTCATGGAAAGTTTATTTTATATTTTGAGTTTCACATTTATTATCCTTCAAAACTCTTGAGTTTTAATTGATAGTTACAGAGGACTTTATTATTTTGCAATTCAAAATAATATCGGAGCTGTATAACTATTTGCTTGTTTTCACTTCCTTCCCTATAGTAAAAAAAAAAATATTCATTTGACACTTAACTCACATTACACTGGTTTACTTTTCCTATTGTATATGTAATGTTTTAGTTGTAATGGTATGAACTACCATGTGTATGTTTTATGCATTCTACAGACATGATGAAAGCCTGCTTTGCATTTGGTCACTATTTTTACTGACTTAAATCTCTTTGGCTCCGATTTAGTTATATGATCATGAAATACTTTATGCCAGGCGGAAAAACTAAATTCATACAGTGAAATGATACTATTAAAAATCAACCTCACTTGAGCCTTCTTGGTAGACACCTTGTAAAGCCATTTAGTAGGTTTCCTGCCATCTATCCTAACATACAGATGCCTGTGCATGTATAAATGCATGTTTTCAGTAGTCACGATTTGCATTATGGATGGGTTTCCCACATAACAACACAATCACATTTTCAGCATTGTTTCAAAGCTCTTATTTGTAAGGTATTCTTATATTCTATTCTTGTACACTATACTATGCTTATACTATAATTATCTAAATAAAGGTTCTTTCTACGTAAATGCTAAAATACTCATTCTATTAATAGAGCTTTAAAGAAGAAATTTTATACTGTGTATCAATAACTCTGTGCACATATAATCCCTTTCAAATTCTTAAGTAAAAGCTCAGAACCTTGATTGTTTCTTGACAATAAATACAGACATTGCAAGAGCTTCATGTAGGTGATATTTTGGCACAACTAGCAGAGTCATTACTGTTGTAAAATATTCAGGAAAGTCTCTGATTAATATATTTAGATTTATGACATAAAGTATAATTTGAAAGTCAATATAGTTTACAAGCAAATGTTTCCCTTTTAATTTTTTTTATTCATTTGATTAGACAAACTATATTATTTCACAGTTTAAAATATTTGATTAATTTTAATTTTTTGCACATGGGTTAAATTTAATTGTTTTTTCACTCTTTTTTCTCATAATGTTAAAGGTATAAATCTGATTTAATTTTACTGATTGATACTATAAATAGTTCATTTATTTGTAATATTTTCCTATAGATATGATGCTTCACTAAAAATAAGGCCTACCTGGAAAACACTAGTTTTGAAAATCAGAAATTAAAGCTAGCATCCTAGAAGCCTGACCTTTTCTTACCTGCTGTACAGAGAAGTCACTAAGCAAAATCACTGTGGTAGTCTTTGCTTTAGTTATTTATTCTAGCCTCTTTATACTACTGTGAAATGCTGCCTCATATTGGTGATTGGTTACGACATTCCCAATTTAAATAATTTTTCAGCTACTGTTTATGTTTCTATTTCATTTATGGTTTTTAAAATTTTCTAACGTAAGAGAAAAATCTCTTAATCTTCTAACATTGTATTTTAAAAAATTGCATTTATAAACATGCCTCATGGTGATATTTCTGAGTGTCATATATTTTATAGGTGTCAGACATCAGTATGATTGTAAAATTAGTTCTTGCTATTACTATTTTATCCATCTCTATTTTAATTTATATAACAGTTGGTGTAGGATGGGCATGTAGGTTTATTTCCAAACCCATAAATAAATCATTTCATCATGTTTTACACAAACTACAGGTGCACAGAAAGAGGATCTTCAATAGCATTGTATTAAATGCATCCACACACTTGAGGATGATTGACTTATCTGATTTTAACATGCACACCTAATGACAAACGTTTAAATCTCTGTATTGGGCTGTGACTTCCATCAGCCACTCACACATGGCCATTCTACAGTCTTGCCCCTTTCCCACCCCTCTCTCTTTTTCTGTTAACTCAGGTCCTGATGGTTTTGATTCTTTCCGTCTAACATTCCTACATCCGTTCGCTAAGCAGACCTATGCAAGTGAAAGCCTGTACCACAAGGCTCACGAAAATTCTCACCACTTGTAGATCTGCTGGAAGAATAGCTAAGTCTTTCTTTACATATACAAAGGGGCAGCAATAAATCAGAAAGCATGGGTCTCTTCAAACTTTCACGACTAATTAAGATATTTGAGTATTTCTTCAAATCATGGACTCTCACAGAATAAACGTATTTTTTTTTTGTTATTGGAATCGCCTTCATATGTATCTAAAGTTTTCATCTTCTAGGGACCTTTTCATCTGCTTTTGGACATCCACACATTGTTTCAAATTTCAATATATATTTTGTGCATGATGGTCTATATCTGTACTTATGACAATATTCCATATCCCAAATAAGCCATAATTGATCTTTTATTTTTGCATCTCAGCTAGTCATGCAATTTTTGAAAATTACGAATATATATATATATATGTATTACTAAAAAATGATCCTTCCTTTATATCCCCCTTTTTTGTTTAGTTGTGTCAGAGATGGTATCCCATTGCCATTTATATATTGTAGGTATGTGAATTCAGCAAAAATAATCCAATATAGTCCAGTACACTGCAATAGTTGTGAGTAATCCACAGAACTGGCAATGTCAGAAGTTTTTGACTTGAGCCTTTCACAGCTCAGCATAGAAATTAGGATAGATATACAGCTACTTTCTCTTAGTTCAATAGAAGAAATATTTGTACTAATAGTGTTTAGTCAAGATGTCATGTTTGCATCTTGTACTACGAATAACTACTACGAAGACTACAGCATACAATGTATTGTTATAACTGTCTTACTAACATGTTTTGAAACTATCTCATTGCTGTTTATTTCTGAATAAAATTAATTTAAAAAATAAAATGAAAAAAGAACTGTGGTAGAAAAAAATGCCATGTTCTGATTATTAGCAAATGAATTGAATATTTCCAGTTTTTAAAAAAAATACATATATATATATTTTTTGGTGGAACTGAGGGTTGAACTAACGCCATTGCCCTTGCCAGGGAAGCACTTATTCTACTGAGCCATCTCCCTGGCCCCAATAATTCTTAATTTTACTGATTCTTAAAACTAATAATTTTTAATAGCTATGAAAAATGATAATTACATCTTACATAAAGCTAAAGTTATACATACATACTGATGACTATTTGGTGAATTTAAATTAGACATTTCTGGACCTAACTTCAGCATATTTAGAACACACATATTTTTATGTAACTATTTATTTTCCATAGATGAAGCTAAAATTTTTTGAAAACTTAGCCAACCTCTACTCTCCATGCACCATTTGACACAATATCATGCATTTCTCTGTTATTATTTTTTGTGCATGTTTTCAATACATCATATGACTTTCACAAAGAAGACCCATTTTCCACATGGCTAACACATTTTTATTCTTTTTACTTCTACTTTCCTATATATTTCCTCTTCTCCATCTCATGAATTTTATACATTTTCATACTATATCCTCAAAAGTTAATCTCTTAAAGTGAAAATAAAAACTGATTGCACACTTCACTTGAACAAAAGCGTGATTACTAAAAATTTACAAGTTTCTCCAAAGAGTAATTCTCAAATGGAACTTTCTTGTTAGGATATGATTTCTCTTTGAAATGTCAAGCCCTGTGGTTGCTTTCTAGATAATTTCTTTATCTCTATGATTCTGTATTTTCATCTTATAGTAGCAGATGACTTCAGATGCTGAGTGTTTGTGGGGCTTGGGCCAGAGGTGTATATGAGATGGATATGCAGACATGAGGGTGTTTGGGAGCCATGAGCCCCAAACCTCTCAGAATACATGGTTCAAGAGTAAAAGATAGCTAAGAGGCCCACAAATTCAAGAAAGATCAAACCGTGTTGCCTTAAGTAATGAATGCTCTGACCCAATCCTCCCCATAACCCAATTTATTACTTAGTTTAGCCCTAAGAACAGTCATGTAACAGATCAGCTTATCCTGCCCCTGTTCTCCTGCTCTTCCTGTATGAATTCCTGCACTGACATCTTTCCTTTTTTTGATCCATGGTGCTCGGTTCTATCAATAAAAAGACAAAGGAAGCTTCAGTTTGGGGCTGTATCTATGAGACTCTCTCATGCTATATGGTCGTGGTTAAGGGCAGTTCCTTTGGGTCTTCTTGGAGTTGAATTGAACAGTGACTCCGTATAAATTTTCTTCCTTTACACCATGCCTGATTTGAACTGGGACAATTATCTATACAACTTCTGTAACCCATTATATTACTTGGCATTAAAATGTGAATGAAATTAGTTCATTCCAGAATAGGTGCTAGTTTATACCCAGCACTGTGTTTATGCCAGAAATTGCTGTATCTCATTCAATATAAAAAAATTAGAAAGAATTTTATGGAAGAAAATGAAGAACAGGGTGCTGACTTGTGAAGTGATCAGTCAGCAGGATGTGCGTGTGTGTGTGTGTGTGTGTGTGTGTGTGTGTGTGTGTGATTTCAATAATATAAAGGGAAATTACAGCTAATCAAGTCTGAAGCAATAGAGATTAAGTGAAGGGCCAGCGAGATAGCTCAGAGGACTACATACCTGTTTAGGCAAGCAGAGGGCCCAGGGTTTGATCCCAGATCCCACAGGACATGCCTTCCACCCCATTCTGCCTTCATGCCAGTAATTTCAGTGCAAGGGAGATCGAAAACAGGAGGATCACTATGAGTCTGAGCTGCGTAGTGAGACCCTGTACCAAATACATAAAAAAAAGGCACAAGTGAGTGACAGGAATTTCATAACACTTATTTATAGCAAAAAGTGAGAAAGTAGAGTATGAATAATAAATAACAAATCAGATACAGTAGTAATTTTTTAATTTATAGGGTAAATGATTTATTTAAGTGTTTCCCTGTTAAAAATCTGTTTTAATGCTATCTTTTCTTGATAATATTCCTTATATAAGAATTTTGCTTAGTTACCTGCCTTACACATTATAAGTGCTATAATTCTTAAAATTCACTCTGGTAATTAAAATTCTAAGAATGTCTGTGGCATCGCCTATATGTTGCACATCTTTCTATTTGTAAATACTAGTGTACTACACCTCTGTGAGAATGACACAGCACCCAGTCTTCTTGACATTGCCTGTGAAGTTATCTAATCCCTTCATAATCTCTTATTACTCACTTTTTTCACTTCCAGCAAACTTTTGTAGTCTTTATAAAACTTAAGCTTTTGAGTCAAATTTCCTGTACAAGATATTTGTACCTGGGGCTAGGTAGACAGTTATCAGTGTGTGTCTGGCGTGCACAAGGACCTGGGTTTGATCCTTGGTACCAAATGCTGTGCCAGCCACCAAAATCAGGTGGTTGGTCCATGCCTGTAATCTCAGTGCTGGAGAGTCTGCGACAGGAGGATCACTATAAGTCCAAGCTGCATAGTGAGACCTAGATTCAAATAAATAAACAAAAAAATATTTTTCAAAAACTTAAAAAGGTATTTGTACTAGCTTATTCTATTGTCTAAAAAATGACATCTTCACACATGTCATTACATACAAACTCTAATAATGTCAGGAAATGTTATCTTTAGGTTTCTATCTAAAATAAAAATACTACTACCCCAGCCTGATTATACATTGATACTTAACCACATTCTTTTTCCTTCACAATATATTGTCAAATAAAATGTGATAGAATTTAAATTAGCATGGAATATCTACATAAACACTGGTTATTTTTATATTTCACATAAAAATGCATATTTTGTGAGCATGGGAATATTACTTATTAATAAATTGAAAACAGTGTGACAATAAATTTTACCAATTGTCTTTACTTCTTTGAAAAACATTGTATTTCTATAGGTCTGTCATAATTAACTATAGCATTATTTTAGTTTATGTTATTAACATTGCAGCAAAAGTGTGATGAAATAATTATTCCCTATTTTATTTAAAATTTGTCCTAGATCTTCCTTTCAGAGCACCAATCCAAGAATTTTTACTAACAACACAATCCTAATTTGTCAAAAATTATTTTAGAAGACCATAATTTGAAGTCTCTGGAATTTTTCTGAAAGATATAAAGCAAGTGAAGAAAAATGCACTCAGATTAACCTGCTTGGTCTATTAAGACCTGCTACAGCCTGTAATATTTGTTTCATGACCTTTTTTGCAAAAAGAAGACAGGAATCTTATTTACCACAGTTCCTAATATCCACAGAGAAACAGGAAGTCAGCTACTTCTCGAGCTCCTACATCTTTTTTGTAAGAGGGCAAATTTCAGATGCATTGATGCATGAGGTCCACTTTCTTTTCTTCAGCTATTCATTGTCTGTTAGAAGAAAATTTACTTCAGCTATCATAGGCTAAGAACACAACAGCTGTATTTTCCCTCTGTGCAAGGTGTGTGTGAAACACAAGATCCATGCTCAGAGAGTTAAGTAAGAACTGCGGAAACTGCCTCTGTTCAGGGCTTTAGTAGTAAATAAGATGTGTCATTCTGAGAACAGAGGGTCATTGTCACTGTCCACTAGTCCAGAAAAGGAAATCAGATGTTTTCACTAGTTGAGGAGGCAAGACGCTGACAGGCACAAATTCTCCTACATGAACAATTTTATGTGTTGTAAGTTTGAGAAAGTTCACAGTTAGAAGCACTCTTCAAACAATGGCAATGCCAATGTAAGAAATTAAAATGATGCTGAGAGCAACAGAAGACAAAGCAGTGAGATTTATGTCAGTTTGCCAAAAGAAATGGAGAAATGGGCATTTAAGAAGAGCTTTTATGAAGTCAGAACAAAAATAAAATCAGAGTTCAAATATTTTTTATGAATGGGCTTGCATTTAAATGGAACCAAAAGCATGTTATAATCCAAGAAAGAGTAAAAAAAAAATAATAATGGAATAATTATCTAGCAATCAGCAAAAAACTGAATAAATAAAAGAGAGAACACCTTCAAAGAGATATTGGAATAGACTCAAGAAAAAAATCACTGTCATCCCAAGAAGGAATGTTCTGAGACACGGTTCTGGAAGTTTTGTATTAGGGGGAAGTAGACTTCACTGAAATATCTCAACCAAATCATTCAACAGAGAAAAACCTAATGACTACAAGAAAAACCCTGGAGAATTCAGAATCTAGACTTGGATTAATATATAATGCAAACTGTCTTATTTTAAGAAAATATAAATATATTTTCTTAAAAGACATAAATCAAGTAAGGAACAAAGGGTCAATCAACTATGAAGAAGGGAGACATCAGACACTAGAAACTTCTTGCTGTTGGCCAAAGACATCATGTTAAACAAAGATCTCATAGAGACCATTATACTTGTATATATGTTCAATTAAATAAAATAGACCACTGTTAAAGTAGGGAAAGACAATATCAATGATATGGAAGTTATTATGAAAGACACATAAACTTTTGTAAAAAATAGTGTGTAATATATGATATTAAAGTGAAAAAAATCATGAAAAATTTCAATAAAAGATTCCACCTGGCAATAGAAAATATTAGTGAACTTGAAGAAAATCAGTAGCATTTCATGAAATCCAAGCAACAGAAAAAAGATGAAGGGAAATGAATAGTGTTTCTAAGAAATTTGGAATATCATTAAAGTATTAATAATAGAAATACTAGAATGAGAAAGGAAATATATGTCTGATAACTTTCTTTATGTGATAGAGAATATCACAATCAAGTATAAGTAGAACAAATCTAAATTAATTGAAAAAGCTAGTTCACACAGAGTGAAAACATCTGAGTGAAATGCTCAAGTTTAGGACAAAAGAAAATGAGTAGTTTTATTCAAAGAAAACCTACTCGAATTAAAAGCTGCCTCCTCGTGAGAAAAAAGACCAAAAATAAAAACAATGTGGTTATAGAATGACACATGTAGTATTTGGAGGGTAAAAACAAAGTGCCATGTCCTGCAATACATAGTTATGAAATAAAGGCAAAATACACATTCACAACAGAAATTAACACAAACAGAAAATTTAATTGCTAGTAGACATAATTTATAAAAAATACAAAAGTAATTCTTCAGACTATAATGAACACCCCAAAACAGTAATCAAATTCATGAAAAAACTCCAAAGAATTGCACTGAAAGTAATTAAATAATTCTAAAGGCATTGAAACTCTTGTCTTTTTCATTTTATATTACCTATTGAAAATGAAATTGTTAAACAATGTTTATGATTATACTACAAAATCTACTATGCATTCATATATAAAATGTGTAATAAAAATAGTATAAAGGAAATTAGTGAAGAATAAATTATGTTAGACTAAATAATTAAAAGAATTTTGAAATTTGAATCCACAGATACAAAACAGAGGATCAAAAATAGAAAACAGGATTAATATAATATAAATATGTGCAGTATTTTTCTCTGTATCCAAGTAATGTAAGTAATAATTATACCAAAATATATCTGGATTTGAGATATATATATATTCAAAAATAATGTTAAAATCAGCTATATAGAAATAAGTTTTCCATCTCTCACTGTAATTCATATTTTATTTTTGTAGAATTCCCACAATAAAATACTAAAGGATGGATTGAACAAGAAAAATCTATTTTTCACATGGTGAAGAATGCAAATCTAAGATAAAGACACCAGTGGCTGATTTAGCTTTAGATTTCTTTCATTGGGGATATAGTTGAGTGGTACAGTGCCAGGTTGGCAAGCATGAAGTTCTGAGTTTGATTCTCAAAAATGAAATAAAATAAAATAAAAAAGAAAAATATTTCTTTTTCTGTAAATGCTTTTCTTTCTTTCTTTCTTTCTTTCTTTCTTTCTTTCTTTCTTTCTCTCTATCTATCTTTCTTTGTTCTTTGAAACACAATGTATTTTTACTCTGTGTGGATTCACCCTTGATATTATTTATTTTCCTGGAAGAACTCAAATAATTTTTAATTAAAATTTTACCCTTATGACCTATTTTAACAAAATTACCTCTTTATAGGTCCCATTTTCAAACATAGTCAGAGTGGAAATTAAGACTCAACATATGGACCAGGAAGAAGGTTCAGTAGAGTAAGCACTTGCCTGGCAAGCACAAGGGCCTGAGTTCATTCCCCGGTTCTAGAAAAAAAAAAAAAAAAAAGACTGAATATATGATTTAAAGGGGGCATGATTAAATGTATAGCAGTATAGATCTGAAATTAATTTTGGATGAGAAACCACTAGAAAATATCATACACTGGGATGGAGGATTAATGACTCAGCGGATTAAGCATCTGCTTTGGCAAGTGCAGTGATGAGGGTTTGATTCCCGATCCTGCATGCTGCACTGGCCCTGTCCCCAGGGCATGCTGCGCTGGTGACCTAGTCCAGGCATGGTGGCGCACACCTAGAATCCCAGCACTGAGGAAACTGAAAACAGGAGGATCATCATGAGTCCGAGCTGCATAGTGAGACCCTGTACAAAACACATAAAATGAAGAGAAAAAAAAGAAAATATCACAAACTATATTAACGATTTATTAATGTAAATATATCTAAATACTTGACTGACAATGGCTGAGGAGATGGCTCAGTACAATAAGCACTTCCCTGGCAAGTGCAAGGGCCTGAGTACAATCCCCAGTTCCGCTGAAAAAATTTTTAAAAATAAAATAAATAAATAAATATTTATCTAACACAAGATAAATAGTAGATAAAAATAGAGAAATAAATAAAACAAAAATGGGATTTTTACAGACAATTAAATGGGAAACGTTAAATTACATGAATTATAACATGGAATGGAATGGATTCAAGTGTAGTCAAAGAGTAAAGTAGATTCAGTATAGGATCCAACTCTTATCGTTTATGTCTTGATGTCTCCCCAAAGCCTCAGGCACACATGACTCAGGGCTCTGTAGAGGAGACACACCCATGGCAGTGCTGTGGTCAGCAGTGGATGACTCCTCTGTCACCTTTACAGCTAAACACAAATTGAGGCGCTGTAGCCTGGCCAGGGAGGTGGGCTCCTGTGAGAGTGGCTGGACAGGCACATCTCTTTTGCTCTGTGATTTCTCTCTGTGCACTGCTGGCACGCCACCAGCAGCTTTTGCTTGGCATGCTTCCGTGTCATTCCTTCCTGCCCTGCAAAGAGCCAACTCTACAAACTGCAAAATCAAAGTGTCCTCTTTCAATTTATAAGTGTTAGCCATTGTGTCTCAGTGACGAAAAGGTAATTGAGGAATTAAGACACCGACTACTTAAGTAGACAGATGCACATAAGTTTAAATAAATGTGTTTTGCAAACACCAACCATAAGAAAGTTAGAGTCATTATATTGGTATTATACAAAAGAGAGTGATGCAGAAATTACTACCAGGAAGAGCTAGGGATATTACAGAGTTGTAAAATCATTAGCCATTGAAAATATATAAAAATGTTAAGTATTTACCAAACAAATTTCCAATCAATAATTAACAGGAAATGAGCAAAAGGATAGAAATTTCAGTAATAATGTTGAACTTCAATAGCATTGTAAACCAAGTAGACTCATGTTATGGTTTGAGTCCAGTTGTCCTGTCTTAGATACTCTTCTTTCATTGCTGGGACATATACCCGACACTCAAAATGAGGGAAGGAAAGGTTTCTTTAGCTCAGTTACTAGAGGTTTCATAGTAGCAAGGCTGTTTCAAAAATAGCCTGACTTACGTAGCAAGACCTTGGAGCCTTATTTGCGCAGGAAAGCGGGTCAGTGCCTCTGTCTTCCCCAAGAGATGGCCTCAATCACAGACACCACTACCCCGCACTACAGGGTCTGGTAGAGAGGCTGGGGTGCTGCTGTGTCCAGGATGATGGGTTCCACACCTCAAAGACAGGCCACAGTCGGTGGGGGCAGGCAGAGTGCATCCTGCCAGTTTAATGGTTCGCACCTCTCTGGCCCTGCCCTTCAAGCCCCATCCTGGTCCTCTGGCCCCACCCCTTAGGCCACTCTCTGCTCCCTTGAGCTGTGTCTGCCCCATGACTTATGTGAGGGTTTGATGGGATAACTAGACACAAACCTTAACATGCCCCAAAAGTCTCATACAGTCATGGAGTGGACTTCTAGAGTTTATGATTAATTCATGATCCACTGGGATTATGGGTGTGAGTCCTGCTGGGATCACAGGTCTGAGTGCTGTACACAGCTTGGGCTGAGAGCATAAATGCAACATAAGGGAGATGGACTTGCTCTGTTGTCATTGTTGCCTCTATTCTTCCCATTTGTTCTTTCTTTTTTTTTCCAGTATTTTAGGGAAGGGTCTACAGAGTGTTGAGGGTCTCTCTGCTAGATCAGACTCAGTGATTGATTCTCCTGTTTACAGTCCCCCAAGTGCTGGGATTACAGGTGCTAGCCACCATGCCCAGTCTCAACTGCCCTCTCAGCATGCCCCAGGGGCAGGGCCGGCACAGCAGGACTAGGAATTGAACCCCTTGCCCCTGTGCCTGCTTGCAGGTGCTTGAATTCACTGAGATGTTTGGCCAGACCTCCCACTTGTTCTTGTTGTTTTGTTGCTTCCTGCTGCCATGAACTTCTGTCCTCTGTCATGTGCTTAGAACCAGCTGAGTATGGTCTGAAGCCTTCACTGACTGTGGGCTCCATAAATAAATCTTTCCTTCCTTCATTCTGGGTGTCAAGAATTTTGTCCCAGAAATGAGAAAAGTGTAACTAGGACAAGCCATCAAGATCTTATATATTTCAAGTAAAAAACAAAAAAAAAAATCAACATATTGAGCTTTCTTTTCAAACACACATGAAATCCATTCCTGAGAAGATTGTATGCTAGAACTCAATAAACATCAATAAAATTTAAAAGGTCCTACAAAAGAATTCATCAGTCATGAAAGAATGACATAAAATCAGTAATATAAATACTTTTCAGAAATTCACATACATATGCATGTGTTTATGCATAGAAACATTGCTAACTGGTCAAAATGCAATTAGAGATGACAGACAATAAAATAAGATTAAGGACAGTGAAAACACAGCCTACCAAATCTTATATAAAATGCTGAGTGTTTAGAGAGTTATTCATATACATGAATATCAATGTTAAAAGGCTGAATGTAGAAATCTGTATCTTTTCAGGTTCAGTAGAGGAACAGAATAAATTTACACATATAACTGTATATTGATATAGAATATTTATATTTATATATTAACAAGATAGGGTTACAATGGCTACCTGTGAATCAGTGGGAAAATAATGCAACATAGCTGTTTTCATGCTGCACAGGCAGAGGATCAACTCAAAATCAAACACCTGGACCTCACTTCAGAGTTTACTGTAACTCAGCAAGCCAAAAATGTCTGCAGGAAGACTGGACAGTCTATGGTGTCATCCTGCAGGATTTGGAAAGGAATGTCCAAGAACAATGGCAAAGGATAATGGCGAGGAACAATGGTGAAGACTGGCATCCTGCCAAAGAGGTAAACGGAGGAGCCTTCCTTCTTCCCTTTCTGTCTGTCCACACTATCCACCAATAGGTTGGTGCCAGCACTTTGGGGTGGATCTTCTTTATGCAATTTGTGGACAGGGCATTCATTATGCAGAGTCACACTCAGACATTCACTAATCTGCCAGGCCGTTTTCACTCAAGTCGGGTTAACAAGTCATAGTTGATAATCAAAATCCATTCTTTGTCAACTTCATAACCAGATACATCTCCTAAATTCAGACTTTGTCTCCAGCTAGAGTAGCAAGTTCATAATTATTCAACTTTCTGTGATGAGTGGAAACACACTAATTCCATAGACTAGAAGGCAATTTTTTCTTTAGGTGTTTATTTTTTTCATTATATTCCATAACTTAAGCTTTATAATACAGATTAAACAATAATGAAAAATTATTATTGAATCTATCAACATTATATTGGAGAGAAAGGGAGGGAATAGAGGTGGAGTAGGGAACATAAAGTATTAAAATGTGTTATATAATCCTTATGTACTGGGGCCGGGGAGATGGCTCAGTGGAATACGTGCTTCCCTCGCAAGCGCAAGAGCCTGAGTTCAATCTCTGGTTCCGAAAAAAAAAAAAAATCATTATGCACTGAAACATTCTATTAATAAAAACCAGAATAACAATAAAAACAAATAAATAGAAATAATAATCTCTAATGCAAAACATGAGCTCCTATACTAACATGATGTAAAATAAGATAAAGAGTCTAAACATAATACACAAGTTAAATTGATTATATCTACAATGGAAAAAGAATATTTAAAATTCATTAATAAAAAAACACCCAAATAAAAATTAGAAAAGGAAATTCAATAAGTACATATCCAAGAATGGATTTATATGTAACTAATAAACATATGGAATGATGCACAGCATTGTTAATCAGAGAAATATAATTCACATAATGATTACAATGAGTTTTATTTATAGATTCATTGGGATGCCTGAATCATAAACAAAAAACAAGTCAGGCAGAGATTTTCAAGTGTCAGTGAAACTATGCAGAGTTGGGAACACACATGGATTGCTATACATGCAGCAGTACATTTCCATTGGACTACAGTCCACTATTTCTTTCAAATGTTTAAAGATACAGTTACCACATACCCTTCACTTCCATTCCCAAATATACTTTCACGATACAAAGACATTTTAATAACTTCTACATAAATAATATTATTCAGCATAATATTCATAAGAAGCCCAAAGCAGGTCAACAATACTTCGTCAACTGATAAACTCATATGCACAATGTGTAGTATTTCTTTCCACTGGATTAATATTCAACAATAAAAATAAAGGAAATACTGACTCATGGTACAGTGCTATAATATGGATGAATGTTAGAATCAGTTCATATGAAAGGATATAGTTACTTAACACTACATATATCCAAAGATAAAAAACAAACACAAAGAATTAAGTAAATCCATAAGAAGTGGATTTGTATCTACTCTCCCTCGAATGGCTGAAGGCAAATTAAAAGTGATTGCTAATGAGTGCATTTTTATGGAGGGGGATTGATGAAATTATTCTAAATTCATTGTTATTATGGTTGAAAAATATGTAAAATCTTGAATGATAAACTTTAAAGAAGTTAAATGTATAGTATTTGAATTTTATAAATGGTTAATAAATAATTTAAAATATTGCTGTCAATAAGAAAGAGAAATGAACATTTGAAATAAAAATGAATGAATTTTTTTTGTTATGAAAAACATATTGAACAGCAAATCTTGAAGCACATGGAATATGGGGCCAACTCATATTCTAATACTATTTTAAAACATACAGCAATTTCCTTTATTTAGGTTAACAAATGCATACAAATTAGATAAGTACAATATGCTTTGAACATATGTTCATTTCTGCAGCTTCCATTTCAGTATGGATTTTATAAATTTTTGCACGATTTTGAGCTTTAACATTATTTAAATATTCTAAGGGATTTGTAAGTGAATTGCTAATATTTTTAATAAGTATGTAGTTCACTAGGAGCTAATTAAACATCTGTGAGCATTACTAAAGTTATACAAATTAGCAGCACAAATGCTTAGAATTTGCATCAGAGTTAAATCAGTGGTTAAAACAAAATAAATTGAAAGAAAAATACTCAAAATTCAATACTGAGAAATATATTAGCTAAATTAGTTTGCTTGAAAATTTAGTTATGTATCTATTCATATGAAATTGTTATAATAAATTGAAAGATTTATATGTAAGAAAACTTGTGGAAGGACAAACAGAACTTTTATTCTAAGAATAATCTTCATGGGTAATCTCTAAGTACTACTTTTACAAAAGCTTCAAAATGTTCAAAAGCTGAAACTAAGGGAATCATCTTAAAAATGAGTAGCATTAGAATTTGTCAAAATATCAAAATCTCTCTAAATAGCTATTAAATGGAAAGGGAAATGGCAAAAACTATTTTTTACCTTTAATATTTCTTAGTCTTATTTATAACATTAAGGCGTCTTGGGGCCAAGTTAAGATTCCCAATACCAAAACATACCCTACTCTCATGGGGCTGGGGAAATTACTCAGTAGCATAAGCACCTGCCTGAGAAGTACGAGGTCCTGAGATCGATCCCCAATATCACCCCCAAAATATCTTATTTCGCCATAAAATTTTATGAAGGGTAGTTTTAGCCATGCTAGTCTTATTTACTTTGTATAATATTTAACATAGAGTCATTTTCTTGTGTCTTCATAAATTCTTTTACTGTCTTTAATTGTTTCTTTATGCATTTAGTACAAAATCTACAGGGTCTCATTACATAGATCAAACTCTTAGTAATCCACCTGTTGTCAGCCTCCAAGAGCTGGAACTACAGGCCTGTGTTATCCCACTCAGTCTCAATTACTGTCTCAATTACTGTGTGCCCTGGGGGTGGGGTTGGCACAACTTGTGGTGCTGGGTATTGAACCCTGGCCCCTGAGCTCTGCATAAGCAATGTTTTTGTCCACTGAGCTATCTGGTCAGCACTACAGCTTTCAATTTTGGATCAGTCACCATGTTTAATCCTCTGTAAATTAAGGTAAATGAAATATATATGAGCATTTTTCAAATGTGAAATGATTAAACTGGTCATCTGGTTCAATTTCCCTGTTATCGTGTCTAGATTAAGAAACACCTGCTGAGATCACCGCATTGTTTCCCCTTGCCCTTTCTCTGCCTCTTTCTGACTTAGGTGTCCTTTCATGTTGTTATGGTTTGTGTCTAGTTGTCCCCCCAAAGCCTCATACAGTCATGGGGTGGGGACTT
>NDGM011254109.1:16660-31830 GCA_002564305.1 Octomys mimax | reverse complement strand
TTATATTTTTTCTTTAAAATAACTGATGTCAAAATAAATAAATAAATATGGGGAAAAAATAAATATGAAATGTCCCCTAAAGTACTTGAAGGCTTGATGCCCAATGTACTATGTTCAGAGATGGGGTTCTTGGAAAGTAATTGGATCATGAGGGTGCCATTAATTAGTAATCCCTTGATTAATTCATGGACAAATGTGCTATTAAAAGTGGGATCTTGTTGGATGTCACTATCTTTGTAACATGAGGGCATATTCTCATTCCCAGCTCCTTTCTTTTTGTTTTTTTTTTAACTTTTTAAAGAAATTATTTAGTTATTTAATACAGGGTCTTGCTGTACAGTGTGTAGTGATCCTCTTGTCTCAGCCTCCCCAGCACTTGGATTATAAGCATATGCCACCATGCCTGGTTTCAGGGTTGGCAAGGTGTGCCTGGGGTTCCGGAGCTGGCACAGCATTTGTTAATGGGAATTAAACTCAGGTTCTCATGCTTGCCAAGCAAACACTCAGACCTTTAAGCAATCTCCCCAGCTTACTTTCTGATTTTTATGAATTGAAAAATTTTCCTCAATCCTATTGTTTCTGCCTTTAGCCAGTTATTAAACTACTAGAACTGTGAGCCAGAATAAAACCTTGCTTAATTTGTGTATGTTGTTTTGTTACAACAACAGAAAAGTAACTAGTAGAAGCTTCTTTGTGATTTCTATTTCTCAGGTCTTGTGATTCCTTTCATTTGTTTTAGATTTTCTATTTATTCTCTTCTCATACTATCCAGGCTAATGCAAACCAGCCTATCTTCTTGTGAGGAAGGAATATCTGTTTGTACTATATTGTATATCTGCACAATTTTCTATATCCTCTTCCCCCTTTTTGAAATTCATTGCATCATTGAAAAGTATTTTAGAAATGGTAACAAATGGTCACCAGGACACATAGGCAGAGATAATCTAAACTAGTGGAAAATGTGGCAATTAGAAAATTAGAGATGACTCCTTGACTAGTATAACTAGCAAAGTGAATTAAGCTCTTTTCAAAATGAATCACAGATTTTTTTGTAGAAGAAACAACACTTTGGGCCACATGAAGTAGTGAAAGAAACAGAGGAGGTCAGAGAGTAGTCAGCCTTTCTTCAATTTTATAGCTTTGGAGGTGTGCATTGTTCTCTCACAAAACCCACTGGCCATTCTAATTGCAAACACATCCCAACTCCTTGCTGGGCCATGTCTTACTTCAGAAAAGGATTGTTATTTCATTTCTGTACCTAATGAATCTTTTTTCTATCAGGAATTGAACTCAGGACCTTTTGCTTACAAGGTAGACACTGTACTGCTGAACTGTATCTCCATCCCATAACCTATGAATCTTTAGCATCATTATGTACTCGCTTTCAGCCCTATGAACTCACAATCCTTGAAAATTCCTTTGTTTCCTGAGCCTCCTTTGCTGCTCTCTGCACTCTGAATATGGGGCCTCTGGTCCTTACATTACTTTCAGCCTCTATGTTCATCCGTCTGGTATATAGTGGAGGAAGGTGGGGACATGATCTGTGTGACCCCAAATGGGAAAGCCAGGTTTTAAAGGGATAAAGGAGAAAATTTCAATCTGATTTATATTAATCACCTGTTTGTCACTGGGACAAAATATGCAACGCCCACAGTTTAAAGGAGGAGAGCTTTACTTTGGCTCATATTTTCAGAGGTTTCAGGCTGTGATCAGGGTAGGAGCCTCATGGTGGAAGGACCTGGCAGAGGAAAGCTGCTCAACTGATGGGGTCTGGGAAGTAAGGAGCAGGGGAAGGAAGGGGCCAAGCACCAGGTAGGAAAGGGCCAGGCGCTGGATGTAATCCCTAAGGTTATGCCCCCTTGACCCACGCAAGAGTGTGCTTTACTAACCTGCTAGGCATCTCTCAACCCAATCAAGCTAACAATCAATATTAATCATTATACTACATTAGCCTATGAATATGTTTTCTATTATTGTATTAATTTGTGGGGATTGTGCCAATTTTTTCTTAAATTTTATTTTTTTTAATTAAAAAATTCCTTCATTAAGACTTGCCTTTCAAACTGGAAGAAAACTATCATTCATTCATTCATTCATTCATTCATTCATTCAATAGTTTAGCAGTTTTTGGGTGCTTATGGCATATCTCCGTTAAAAGTTCCTGCTCCTGTGGAGAGAGAGCAGACACACCTCAAAACTTACATTCTTTGGACAGAGAACCAGGAAAGGAAGTAAATCATCTGATCAAATTCAGAAAAATTTCTCTAAGAGATGACATGGAACCATAACCCCTCCACTCATATCTTCTTTCTCATCCTCTTACATCTTGCTTAAGACTCTTTTTTATTTTTAATTATTCCTTCTTTTCTTGAATATTTAGATGAACATCAGGTTTTTTAAATTTATTATTTGATTTGATACAGGGTCTCACTACACAGCTCAGACTCAGTGATTCTCCTGTTTTCAGCCTCCCCAGCACTGGGATTACGGGCATGTGCCACCACGCCTGGACTGGTTCAGGGAGCCCTGTGGGTGGGGCTGAAGTGGTGTGCAGGACCAGGGTTTGAACCCTGGTCCCTGCGCTTGCCAAAGTAGGTGCTTAGTCTGCTGAGCTATCTTGCTGATCCCAATATCCATTTATTTTTCATCCCTGAAAAGAAAATCTTTATTTTTCTTGCTTACCTGCATGAACTATTGTCCAGTCTCTCTCCTCTTTTTAGAGAAGCCTTTAATGTACTCTGAGGCTTTCATATTCTTTTTACTTATTCATAAACTCCTTTTACTATGGATTGTTTTTCTTTGTGCTTTGTTACCACTGAGGCTTTTTGATGTGTTTTTATTAACTGCTGCCTCTTATTGATCACCTATGATCTTCTGGTCATAAAATCTAAGGCCTTGTATTCATTTTTATTTTAAAAGCCTCATTATCTTTCCATTCCTTTTATTTTACTTATAATATTTCTTCCACTTGGAAGGATCTTTTTCTTGTTTTGGCATTGGCTAAATTCTCATTACCAAAGGTTCATCTCTAATGCCACTTTTTTTTTTTTTTAAAGATAGCATCTCACTGTATAGCCCAGGCTGACTCAAAATCACAGTGATCCTCCTGCCTCAGCCTCTTGAGTACTGGGATTACAGTCATGTGCCACCATGCCTAGCTCTAATGCCACTGTTTATCCATACTTAATTAAAAAAATTCTCATATAGTACTGACTACTTTCTATTTTCAATTACAATTTTTAACTTTTTTTTTTCTTTTTCTTTCTTTGTTTTTTTGATGGAACCGGGGATTGTACTCAGGCCCTTGCACTTTCCAGGGAAGTGCATATTCCACTGAGCCATCTCCCTGGCTCTTAACCTTCTTATAAGATGAAAAACTCTACACTCAAGTTTATAGCAGCACAATTTGTGATAGCTAAATCTTGGAAACAACTCAAATGAGGAATGGATAAATGAGGAATGGATAAAAAAGATGCAGTATTTTTATACAATGGAGTACTAATCTGCTATAAAGAAAGATAAACTTGGGGCTCTTATAGATAAATGGGTACAATTAGATACAATACTCATAACTGAAGTAAATCAGTCTCACATATGTAAATATTATATTTTGTCCCTAGTGTAAGAACCTGAAAAATTAAATAAAATCTGTAAGGTGCAATAGTTATGGTGAAAGAGAAGAAACTCCATAAAAGGAAAGAAAAACTGAGGTGAAAGAAAAGAGAAAAGAAAAAAGAAAAAAAAATAAAATAGCTAAAATAGTTGTAATACTAATTTCTATTGTTTTATTCAAAAGAACAGTCAATGTTTAATTGTTTGATCAATTTGGCATACCTCTACCTGGTAATCTGAGCAACTACTTTGAAAATAACAATATGCAATACAACAACCTTTGTTAATTTCCTGTCATGTTTTGAAATTCTGTATTAATTTTGTTGTTTTTGTATTATTTTGTTTTGTCTTTGGTTTTGTTATTTTGCTTTTTTTATTTTCTCTTTAGAATAAATAAAAAGATAAAAGATTTAAAAAGGTGCTGTTGAATATCTGTTCAATGCACAAAAGAATAAACAAAAGTAACTTTTGTTTCATTTTTAGAGCTTTTAAAAATGATTGTCAAAGATGCTTTGTTATTTTACAAACAGAAATGTCTTGAACAACCAAATTATTGGAAATGTAAGACCATATTTGAAGAAGACATTTGCAACTGAAGACATGTCATTGCAGGAATAAATGAACACACCATGTCATTAGATGTTGTATTTCCACATTTTCACTTACTCATCACATTTTTTTAGTTGTTTATAACCACTTTTTGAGTCATATGATTGACTGGGTCAGTGGTTCATGGTAAGAAATATGTTTGATGTATTATCCTAAATAAGCTTTTGAAATTCTGTCTCTCTGTGGTGTCTGCTTTTACCTTCTGGCCTTTGATATCCAGTTTCTTCATATGTCTGATTTTGATTTAGATGGACTTGCAAAATTACTGAATATAATGGGAATCTATTTTTCATTTGAATTCACATATTAAAAAATCAATATGACTTGGCTATCACTAGTAACATCTCAGAGGAACTGTATGTGTGTGTGTGTTCCTTTTGTTAAATTAAAAATAAATATGTAAAGAAAAATTTGATAATATGATTTTCCTTTGCTAAATAAATAAAAGTAGAGATTTTAAAATTATGTAACAGCTCTACTGGTTTTCATTGTTTACAAGTAGAATGCTTATGGGGTGAAGTTTATTTCTTATTACAATGGAATAGAACCCAAACCATATTTTCAGAAAAACAGAAATTTTGAATGAGTACCACACTAAGTATTATGTAATAATTAAGGTCAGATTTTCTTGTGTAGGCTTACCTCACTGAAAGAATGCTCCCTTTAGCAAGTAGGATGTTCCAATTTAACTTTTCTAGAATCAGGACCATTTACAATTTGTAAGAAGTATGATTCTGTGTGTAATTTAGTATATAATGGGCATCAGAATCCATGCTAGCTGGGTCCAGATCTTGAGCTTATCCAGTTACTTATCAAGCCTATGACCATGTATAGATTATTAAACTACTTCATGTGTCATTTTCTTATTTGTAAGATGCAATATATCTCCAGTACCTATGATAGTTCCTGACACATATTATTGTAATATCAATGCTAATGAATGAGGTATCTGTTGGCACCCTGTAAATATTGGTTCCTTTTCCTTAACCTAGGACTCCTTTCTTTTTATTCTTTTCCATAAGACTAAGAAAGAAAACATAAAGATGGATCTAGGGCATCTTTTATTGCCACAAAGTACGGAGGTGCTAAGAGCAAGATCCCTTCAAAGAATGGGCATAGTGTCAAGTGGATGCAGGAGCAGAGTGGAACACTTTGCTCCCAAAGGCCCAAACTAGAATACTATGGGTATTCTAGTATTTAAAATATAGTATTGAATTATAACCCAAAGTATAAAATATCACATTCTTTGCTTATATAAATTGATGAATGAATAAACGTGTATATAAATAAATAAATAATTGGGAAGATACTAATTTTCTGTGTAGAAATGTTCCAAAGAATCTATGTAGTATTCTCAAGAGGGAGGAGTAAAATTTGCCACTTGTTAAGTGTTGACTGCTTATAGTGACATCTTTCTAACAAGTATAATAAGGACATTGGGGCTGGAGAGATGGCTCAGTAGAATAAGTGCTTGCCTGGCAAGTGCAAGGGCCTGAGTTCAATCCCCGGTTCTGCCCCCCGCCCCCCCCAAAAAGAAAGTGTAATAAGGAAAAAGGGAGGGAAAGACTGTCAATGGACTAATCAGGCCTACAACCTCCCAAACAAGTGCATGACAAAGGTTTAAATAAAGAAGACGAGTGGTGTGATTTTTAGAGCTCCAGGAGGATTAAAACCCTCTATCAGAACTGAAAATTCTCTGGGAGCTGAGACAAAGAACTCCTCTAGTTGGCTTGTATTTGTTTGGTTTTCAAATAAAGAGCGGGAATATGGAGGAAAGCACAGGAAACTCAGTAGGATGTCAGGATTAAGTTCAAAGTCTTCCCCAAGTAGTAAATTATGCTAATTAGGAGAACTCTCTTATCTCCAGGTTCACACTGACTTCAGGAGTGAGATGCCTGCACCTTCAGTTTCTATCTAATTAATTGAGCCAGGCATTCTCAGCTGTAGGTTTATCTTGTGCTTTGAGGTTTCATGGCATCACATGTCATTACCAGACTCAGCCAGGACCAGTGACTTGTTAGAGGTTCATTTACTATGAATCTGTTGCCCATCTCTAGCAAGGGACCTGGGCTTGGGACAGACTCACAAGTAAACATACAGAGCCAGTTGATTAATTTTAAAACTTACTTAGAGCCGCTTCATAGTGGTCCCCATCAAAAGAGTAATTTATGGTGAAGAAAAACTGATAAATAGTATCTTAGCCACATGATTAATGTCAATATAAAAATCATGATTATAGAATATACTTTTGATATCATGAGGTGAAAATGGCTCTTTTGTGGTTTTCTTTCCAAACCCTATAAATACAGTCTTTTAGGAATACATAAATATTCTGGTTGAAGAATATTATTTAAAATGGCTGAAGCTCTCAAAATCTCAAGGTTATCAGAAGTAAGGAATGTATGAGTGAGAAACTGTCATATCTAAGAAGAACCAAGGAGGTAATGATGATGGGCAATGTTGCCCAAATTGTATGTGGTATTCTGAAAGGAGTTGTGGAACAGAAAAGGAATGCTACATAAAAACCAAGGAAATATTAATAATAGGATTTGCTTAATAATATAATAAGTACTGGTTCTTCCATTATAAAATTATACCACACTGATAGAAGATATTAATAATAGTCATACTGGACATGAAATATATGGGAACTCTGTACTTTCTTGGTAGTGTTTCTAAAGCTGTTCTAAATTTATCAGAAAAGTTATATTTTGCAAATAATGCTATGTTCTGTGCATAATTTTAAATGCCTCCTTTATCTTCTCTTATATATTGATATCATAGCTTATTTAACCTACTTCCTATTGTTGGGCATTTAAAATGACTTTTTGAGACAAGCTCTTGCTAGGTGTTATGTTGTTCATGCTGGCCTTGAGCTCACTGTGTAGCCTCAGCTGGCCTTGAAATGACAGCAATTCTTCTGTCTCAGCCTCCTGACTGCTGGAATCACACACATGTGCTACCATGCCCACCTGGTTTTATATTATTGCTGATTTCTTATTTTATCCTTCTGTTGCCTCTTGGGTTGTGACTTTAAATACTTTTTATATTGTGCTGGTAGCCCCAGCTAAACTCATTGTCTTATAAGTATTTCAGATACAACATATTCACAGATGGGCACTAATTAATTTTCTTCAATTGTTTATGAATTTCTTATTTCTGTTAATGCCACTATAGTTTACCCAGATATTCAGCCAGAAATATTAGAGTTATGTTTGTCTACTGCCTTTCCTTCTCTGTCCTTTCTGCTGCTTTCTTAGAGTCTTTCCTATGTTCTGTTCTTAAAATGTATCTTTTTTTTTTTAAATACTGGTGATTGAATGCAAGGCTTTTTGCATGCTAGGTAACTGCTCACCACTGAACTATTTTATCTGTCCAAAATATATCTTAAACCCACTGATTATTTTTCATGTTTTCTGTCACCAACCTGTTTCATACTATCATCAATAGGCTTTGACTTTTGTGGTGTCTGTAACATTCCTGCTTTTCTCTTTTTAGTTTAGTCTTTGAATACAATTGTTAATGCGATGGAAAGCCATATGAGGTTTAAAGAGAAGAATGACATTGTATGATTTGTGATTTTAAAGTGAATATTGTGGAAGATGTGAAAGAACAGTTCCTTACCATGATCTAAAGACTGCCAGGATCTGGTCCTTGTCAACCTGTCTAATTTCATTCTCGTATTCTTTTTCTCTCACCATGTTTCAGTGTTTGGTTTTGTTTTTAGGATTCTTTCTGTATGTCAATCTCTTTCCTAGAGCTTTCACATGTTATTCTTTTGTTTAAAAATTTATTTTCCTTCTCCTCTCTACATGGCAATTTCCTATAACCATTTGTTTAGTTATTTTCTCTAGTATTCTTTAAGGCTGGGGGAGCTTTACTATATAGGTTTTAAAATTTACTTATTTATGCACTATACCTAACACAATGCCTTACATATAAGAACAGTCAGCATTTGTTTTCATTCATTTCTTCAAAAAAGTGTTCAGGCCCTGTGTTAAATGCTATGAGAACATATAACAAGCTTATAGAACATCATTTATATCCTAATGTGTCCCTAAATTGAAAGAGAGAAAATGCAAGTATTAAACCATAGAAGAAAGTTGAACTAGCTAGGTAACTGTGTGACATCAGATAAGTCATTTCTCATGGCTTTCCCTTTACTTGTCCATCTAGAATAAGGATTTTGATTAGACTGTCTAAATGCTTTAGTTCTTAAATCTGAGCATCCAGCCAATCTATGAATAGTATGCTATTTCAATTATTTTTTTCCCATGTTCCTCCAGGTTCCTGAAGTATGTGATCCTGGGGCTCTGAGGTACATGGTCCAGGGATTTCCTATGTAATCAGGATGCACAGATAGTTTTTAGGAAAACTTGTCTAGGTTCTTTTGACTTTGCCTTCTTATAGTTGTAATTGTAGGACAAGGTAAAAGTTGAAAGCTCAGCAGGAGTTAAATAAAGGTACTGTATTCATTCATAGTCAAAGAAAGTTATTTTGTTCTTTGGGTGATGGGTGCAGGGCTTACTGGGGAAGATGGTGTTGAAATGGGTTTTGAAGAATAGGTTATGATAGTGGAAGGAACATGGATACATGATTGGGGTTTAATTCAAGCAGAGTAGCTCCAGGGAAAGCTTACTATTTCGATGAAATGAGTGTAGTTGTAGTCTTGTTTTTCCTGCTTTACCTGTCACATTTGTTTTACTTTAGAGACAAAAGATTCTATTATTGCAGCTTGATCATTTGGAGGAAGTGAAACATGTGGTCAGGTGGTGAGAGACACCATGAGACTGCTTTTTGAAATAATTTAATGTATTCTTCCTGAAGCTCTCTGAGGCTATGCCCTATGAGATCCATTTTGACTACCCCCTTGATTTTCTGGTTGGATACAAAGAATATCAGACCCACTCTGTTATCTAAAATAATAGCTTTGCTGTCACAATGATTATTATTAAACCAGTGTTGGCTTTTTTGTTTAGATGAAACCATATATAGGCAACATTCTGAGTAAATTATATAGCCTGTACTTGATGAAATAATGAGCCTAAGTTTAGGGGATGAAAGTAATGATATAATGCAATATTTAGAATGGATATACAGTATATAGTTATTACCCTAAAAGTCACATCCTGCACTCTTTCAATTTGTGGAAAATTTGTCATTAATTGCCCAGGAAACCTCTGATTTTTCATACATAATCACATCATAG
Organism: Octomys mimax; assembly: GCA_002564305.1. Lineage (NCBI taxonomy): Eukaryota > Metazoa > Chordata > Mammalia > Rodentia > Octodontidae > Octomys > Octomys mimax. Next base: position 22,400 of record NDGM011254109.1, on the reverse strand, counting down.
CTGTTGACTTTCCCCCGCTACTCCTGACTTAAAATACATCCTTGTAAACGGATTACTTTCAGATTTGTAATATCCTCCTTAAACACTGAGTTGCTAAGTTTAGCCCCGCTGCTCTCTTTTTAAAAATAGAATTCCTTTCTCCCTAAACTTTGCCATTGAGTATGTACTAACAATGTACTTTGTGTTTTAATAGCAACTGGTTTAAAAGCTTATTTAACTTTCTGCTTCCCAGGAGCCTGATAATTCTGATATGCTTTTTCTTTTCACTGATTACTACTGTATTTAGGACTTTAGGATCTTATCTTTAGAAAGAATTTGAGAGATGGGTTGAAGTATTTCATTCAAATTCACTTTAAAAAGGGTAGGGCCAGACAATCACAGAAGTCAAAAATTGAAGAGAATGAATAAAGTAATATATAAGAAATGGGACAGAGAGACTGATGTCCAGCCTAGAATCCAGCTCTTTCTCATGCATAACAAATGTATCCAATCATTTTAAGCTTTACCAATTAACTTGTAACCATCCAGTCAATCTACTATGTCATGCAGCCTTGTGATGATGTTGGCCTATTGACCATCGCTTGACTTTGGAGTGAGAAAGAAATAGAAAAAACAAACCTCTTGTGATTGATTTTATACAAAGAATTTCTTTATTATTTTGATTATTATTAGCCTTCAGTCCTATCTGAGCACCTTAGAGAGTGACTTTCACGAGGATTTATTTGAAAGGGAAAAAATTAACATGGCTGGGTCAAAGAAGTACCTCTCTTGTAGGAAAGATCTCAGGCTTGAGAGAACTTCTCCAAGTTCCAGAAAAGCCATTATGAGAAAATGACTACTGCTGCATTCATTCTGTCTTTTAATCTGTCAGACTGTGAGGAGGAAAGGGATTATGAAGTATAGACTTATGGAGTAAGTTTAAAGATCATTTACCATTTTTCAAATCATGTTGTGTTTTCACTCTGCCTGTGGTTACTGGCCTGCTCCATCCATAGCATTTGGAATGCTATCTGCTTATGTATTGGGATTTCATATGCTATTCAATTTGATATAACAGTTTTGATACTTAAAGTTTCAAAGCCATTCATTTATCTCAAATGCTCATCAGTTTATAAAAAAATGTATCTGAGGGTCCAATAATTTAAATTATATATTCACAGTCCTTCAACAGCTTAGAGGTCGACAGAATTTAGAAATCACGAATCTGGCCTTTCCACCCAGGGCTTTTTTTGCTACAAAATGTTGATTTGATTTTCCATTTTGAAAGACACAGAAGTGATCTGTGAAATGGTGATTAGCACTAGGCAGCCCCAGGCAGCCCTGGAGTGCCCCATGGTTCAAATGCCCAAGACCAGATGGAAGTCCAGAAGTGGATGACTCAAAGTTTATTAGTTTTGCCACCTGGGCAGTACAGCCGAACCAGCTGCCACAAAGCAGTTCCAATTTTAGCAGAGCAGTAAATGAACATAAAAATGAGTATAAATCCCAAGAATAAAGAAAAGGAGAAAGGCTGTTTCAGCAAGGAGACTCATCTAGGGTGGGTTTTGTCAATATCTTGCCTAGGAGGCTCAGCTGTCATGCCAGATAGAGGGGGAAGAATGGTTGTGCATCTACCCCTGAAAACCCCCCACAAACTTCAAGTTGTTCCAGGAGCCAATCTCAATTTGGAATGTGCTTGAATTGCTGGCTTGATAGGTTCCCAGTGACATCTGAGGATCTACAAAGAGAAAACACAAAACTGTTGCATATCACGATTGTATTGTGAGAGCAGCGCCCCCTTCTTTTCATAGTTCTGAGTCTTGAAGGTACAGGTGTTCATTGTAGTGCAAGATTATTGTGCCAGGTTATTAGGAACCAACTTATTGAACTATTGTTCTTTTTCAGAATCTTTTCCTGAGGTGCTGAAAGAACCAGGAGTTAACCTTTAGGTTTTAGACGACCCCTGTAACAGATATATGGTGCTCAGAAACTGAAATGAGAATAGTGTGTGTATGGGGCTTGGACCAAGTTGGGAGAAACAGTAATTTTGGCTTAATGAATTTTTAAAAAGTCAAATAATTTCGATCTTCTATGTCAAAAAGCTTGAGGAATAAGTAATAGAAAACCAGACTAAATGGATTTAAACTACATAAAAGCTTGCTACTATTACTTTTTCATGTGCTGCAAAGTTTACAGGAATATGACTCCTTGCTTTGGCTCATCTGCTCCGGGAGACATAGGCTTTCTGCGTGTCACTGTAATGACAAGTGAAATGATACAGGTCTAGAGGGGAAGGGCATATACTAGTGTTTTGCTATAGCTTTGATGTTCAAGGCTTGACAAAGATTACATCTGCTTGGGCAGCCTCTTCTTTCAGACAGACTTGTAAGAGCTAAGTGTGTATGTATTTATATTTATGAATTGACCACAACTTAATCTCATGCAATAATGTCATACTCTTGTTTATTGGTATGGTCACAGTATAGATATCCATGTATCTTCTAAAAACCTATTTGGATGATTGTCTTTTTCTGCAGTGACATGAATTGAAATTACTTTCACATTCTACGGTTCATGAGACAAATGATTTTTCCTTTTTTTTTTGTTTTCTGGTAGGTGGCATGTTTGACCCATGTAGCCGCCAACTATCTTATTGGCCAGGAGGAAGGGAAACGTTGGGGCACAGCTCATGGGAGTATCGTTCCTTATCAGGTAAGAATGCAAAAGTTTTGCCTTGAGTTAGTACTATAAGGTGAAGTTTTGTGTGATAGGAGTTTGGGAAATGATCATTTTAAATCCCCAGAGTATTGTGTAATGTATCTCTGTCTGGTTACAACAAGGTTCTGTTGTTCACTTTAAATTCTGTGTTCTACATGTTTCTTCATTAGAAGATTAGTAACAGGACACTTAAATGGATCAAAGGAACTTGCTGAAAGTGAATGACTTTTGGGCTCGCATGATGGTTTGCTTTTTTTCCCCACCCAAATGAGGTACTGACTGTAGCCATTTTATAAAGTATGACTTGTTACTATGTCAGTTATGGAAAAAAATATTACCTTCCCCATCTGACAACAATATTCTCACAGAGCTGTAGTGAAATAAAAGTTTACATGTGATGGATCTTCATTTTTGGAGCAAAGCAGATGGCTGACGAGCTGCTGTTCCTTATTAAGTGTCTAAACTTGTTCATAGAAATTCTGGACTTGGGCTAGTGTGAATGAATATGTGAAAAAAATCTGCGTTTTTCAAAAATAAAAACAGATCTATCTCTTCTTCCCAACTTCAAACCTCTACTTAGCCCAGGTTGCATGGTATCTCCTTGTATTTATTAATATGTTTGTCATATGCTTGGTGCCGTATTGTAACAGTGGAGGTATCTTTTCATCCTTGTATCTCTTTTTAAAACTAGTAGGAGCACAGACTGAGTACCCTATAAATATCTCCTGAATGAAGGAGTTTTTCTCTAGTCATCTCATTGTTACTGACAGAAAACATAAAAGTCAGCATTTTTCAGATTTTGCCAGGAAATCCATCAACATTGCTGACTATTCTTTTAAGTTGAAGACATTATTTCCTCAGGCAAAACTAGTTTATTTTCCCTTTTTAAAAAAATCTAAATTTGAAGAAAGCAGTAATCCCACATTAGCCTAGGGGACCCCTCCTTATTTCTGTTGATGATCTTTTTACACCTGAGGGCGTAGTGGGATTCCTTTGTGGAACTGCTTTTCACCATGTTGAGTTAATCTTTTGACATAATTACAATAAAGGAGACATTTTCTTTAGTGTCTCTTTTTTTCTTCTTCACCAGTGCCCACCACTAGTGATATTTTGCTTCCCTGCTCCTTATTGCTTTGCAGTTAACCCTGGACTTCTAGCCAAACCTACTGCGTTTCATAAAAGTCTTTGCATTTTTGAGCTGATTAGAGATAATCAGATTCATCCCTCTTCATCTTTTTTAAAATTTAATTTAATTTTATTTTGAAGAGTAAAAACAGAATCAAAAATAAGTAGAAAAAAGACAGAAACAGGGTAATATAGAAAAATACATATATTATAGATTTTCAAAACAGGAATAGCTCATTAACAATGGTTGCTATATTGTCTGTTTTTAATCATCAAATCCGTTGCTCAGATTAACAGATACAGTTATGCAAGATTGGAGAAATAATTGAATATTGACGCTGTCTAGAAATCTTAATTTTTTCTTTGTCTTTTTTGTTTTAGCTTATTTTAAAGACAGTATAATAATTGATAAGACATTAGAAACAGTGCCCATTTGAAGACCAAGATGAGAGGTATTCAACCATGGGTTTTGTATTACACATTGCTGTTCTTGATGTAGTTTTTCAGATCTCAGATATCAGCATACAGAGTTAATAGAGGTGAAAATTCTAAACATTAAATGCTATTTTCAAAAAAAAAAACTGATGGAAATTATGAGTACAATCATCCCAGTTGTCCTGTATATATGCTTGCATGTTTTTCTCTCCTTCCTGTTTCTCTATCTTTTCTTCTTTTTCATGTTTTTGTTGCTTAATCCTTAAGTTCAGTTTCTTTCCATTTTACAATATCTCTTATACCTTTCATGTTTTATTTGTTCTTTCAGGTTCTTAGACTAGGGAGACAATATGATATTTACACATTTGGGTCTGATTTATTTCACTTATGAGGATAGCTTCTGGTTGTATCCACTTACCTATAAAGCCTTCAAGTTTGTCTTTCCTTATAGCTGAATAATACTCCATTGTACTCCACTCACGTCTTTTTCATCCATTCCTCAGGTGACGGGCATTTTGGTTGTTTCCAAGATTGGGCTATCACAAATTGTGCTGCTATAAACATAGGTGCACATATATCACTATAGTATGATGTTTTTAGTTCTTTTGGGAAAATTTCCAGAAGGGAAATAGCTGGATTGAATGGGATTTCCAGTCCTAATTTTTTGAGGAGTCTCCACATGGATTTCCGTAGTGGTTGTACCAGTCTATATTCCCACTAGCAGTGAAGGATTCCTTTTTTCTCATAGCCTCTCCAGCATTTGTTATTACTTGTTTTCTTTATGACAGCCATTCTTTCAGGGGTAAGATGTTATCTCAGTGTTGTTTTAATTTACATTTCTTGAATCAGCCTTCTTATTTTTAAGATAAGAAATCTAACAGATAGACTGGGTAGGTGGACTCCAACTTTGGCTTCCTGCTCCATTCTTGAGAATTTTTTCAGATCCTTCAATCATGTTGCAGTGCTATGATTTCTGGTTTCAGTCCCTTTCTTAAACTCCATTTCGATATGCTCTTCATTTAACTTGCTTCTAGCTTAGGGTCTCATTAAATACTTTATCCTCAACATTGATAATGAAAATCCTCTTCAGGGACATTTTATTAAAGGCAATGTTGGAACATTTGTGGTTTCATCTTATGTAAGGAGATTGGAGCTTCAGTCTGATATATGGAGAAAACATTTCTGAGCTGGAAAACTTTATAGTTTAATTCTAGGTCACATCATAAAGGCAATTATTAACTACATTCAAGCATAAAGTTTATAGTGTTTAAAGTTTATTTTAAAAGTAGAATGCCTTTTTAAACTAGGTGTGGAATGCATGCCTATGATCCCAGCATTTGGGAGGCTGAGGCAGGATTACTATCAGTTTGCAGTCAGCCTGCGTTACACTGAGTTCAAGGCAAGCCTGAACTACATGGTGAGACTGCCCCCCAAATCAATCAATCAATCAATCAATCTCTCTCTCTCTCTCTCTCTCTCTCTC
>NDGM011254109.1:4764-16610 GCA_002564305.1 Octomys mimax | reverse complement strand
CACACACACACACACACACACACACACACATACATACTTATAAAAGCTTTCCATAGGTTTCTGTTATTCCTTTTGAGTATCTACACCTAGAATTCTGGTATCTTAGAGAGATTCTCAGTTATTTCACTGTGAGATATAAATAAATTCAGAATCTTTGCCTTTGACTTTGGTAGATAAAAGGTTTGGAGTCTCTCTCTTCTCTGTCTCTGCCTCTCTGTCTCTGTGTCTCTCTGTCTGTCTGTCTGTCTGTCCATCTCCTTTAGAGATCAAAATGTGCTTTGCCTGGTTGAATTGTCCCAGTATATTAAATAGATACTGTGATATTTGATCCTAGTTTATTGCAGTTTTATTAGTTGTAAGGAGACATACTAGTGTCTTTCTTCAGGAGCTAAGAAGTAGTTTGCTTCCTCTTGGTAGAGACCTGGTTCTGCACTGCAGTTAAGGAATAAATGCAAATTTAGCTTGGATGAAACTAGCTAACAGCAAGATGGGTCCTAGATATGCTTAGAGGTCCTGGTATGTTTTCAGTTTTTAAGTAGATTTGGGGAATATTTACATGGGTGAATGCCAATATCATTATAATTCATTTTTCTGTAATAATTACAGCATTGCATCTAGTTCGAGTTGTCTGAGTTTTGAGCTGAGATCTATCCTGGAAGATGCTGATGGTCTCAGGGTTAGCCATGGTGCCCTGCTTTCTTTCTTTAGTCATTGTTCAGTTCTGTTTGGAAGATCATAGACATTAAGTGCATGGGATGTCAATTTCTGAAAGTAGTGATCCTTGATTTGTGTGTTAGTTTTTACACAGAATTCTTAACTTCTCAGATTGGTTATCCATTGATACTTCTTTCCTCTCAACTTTTAAAAAATGAGCCAATTAAATGAAAGTAAATATGATTGAGATAATAATTTTGCTGTTTGTTTAAAATACTGGTGAATTCTTTTAATAGGTTTTAGAATTTTTAAAAGGATATTTGAGGGCTAGGGAGACAGCTCAGCAGCAAAAGCACCTGTCTGGTGAGTACAATGTCCTCAGTTTGATCCCCAGTCCTGAACAAAACAAAACAAAACAAAACAAAAAATAAAAAAACCCCAAACAAACATAAAATATTTGAATTTCAAAGTTTCTTTTTGGTCCAGTACTGAGATTGAAACCAGTGCCTTTATAATAGCTAAATCACCAGCCTTATTATTTTATTTTGAGAGATGGTCTTTCTACATCTCTGATTTGTAAAAACAAGGCTGAAACGTTCAATCCTCCTGCCTCATCCCCCCAAGTGCTCAGATTATTGGCATGGGCCACCATGCTCTATTCTTGCCATCAGGAAACACTTAGCCTAAGGAATTAATAATTGCATAATGTTCATGTTAATATTTTTACTGCATTTCCATTTAAACAGTTGTATTTATAAAGACTGGAGGAATTTTTCAGATAAGTGTTGTATACAGACAAAGCAGGTAGCAGTCTGTATAAAAATGTATTTTATCACATAATGTAGTTATCAGTGGGGCTACTGTCCTTTAGATAAGTGGCCACATGGTAATTCCCTTAATTTCAAAACTGCTTCCTCAAGATTTTTGTCTTCCTAGCAATGTACATTTGCTTGTTACCCACACTGATTTCTAAGTCTTTAATATTGTGGAGGATCCTCTCACAGGTACATTTTGAGAATAGGAGACTACACTGAATATTCTGAAGAAAGACAGAGGGTCCTTTATATGGGTAAAATTAAAACTCTTACCTGATCTGAGATAAAACAAGAGAACTCTCTCTCCTTCCTTCCTTCCTTCCTTCCTTCCTTCCTCTCTCTCTGTCTCTCTCTTTTTGTCTCTTCTCCCTTCCCTTCTCCTTCCTTCTCCCCTCTCTTCCCCTCCCTTCCTTTCCTCTCCTCTCTTCCTCCTTCTTTCTTCCTCTCTGTCTCTCTTTCTGTCTGTCTCTGTCTCTCTGTCCCTGTCTCTTTGTATCTGTCTCTGTCCCTTTGTCTCTGTCTCTGTCTCTGTCTCTGTCTGTCTGTCTGTCTCTTGGGTGGGGCAGTCTCAATCTGAAGTTCAGGCTGGCCCTGATTTACAGCGAGTGATCTTCCTGCCTCAGTCTCCAGAGTTCTGTGATTACAGGTGTGCACCACCACACCTGGCGAGAACTCACATTTCTAGCCAGTTGCTATCAGTGCATTTCATTGCCTTAGTAGCACAAGAACCTCCCTATCTTCTGTTGCTTTCTCTGCCTTTGACATCCTTGGCTTTCTTCAAGACAAAGTGGATTAAACTAGTCATATGTACTTAATATGTCCTGTAGTGCAAACATAGATCTTTGGGTAGATATCCCACTCCTGAGAGTCTAAGAAGTTACTTTTTTGTTTAAAGAGAACCCGAGAACCCCTTCCAAGGTACACACCAGTGCGTGTGTCCTATAGAAATCTTCCAAGCTCTATGTTCCTGGTGAAACCTTTTCTCCCCAGGTCACCCTACATGCAGCAGGACTTCAGGAAGCCCACACTTTCATGTGATCTGACACAACCACAGCTCTTTCTGCTACAATATTGTTCCCTTGTCAGGGCAAATTGTCTAAGAGATCAATCCTGAAAGTGAGACTACAACTGTAACTATTTCTTTTTCTTAAAAGATTCTCAATATGAATCCCATCATTCTTGCTTTTCTTTTTCTGTTTTTCTTTCCTTTGTCTTCCTTCTATCCCATTGACTACATCTTCCTCTGCTACCCAGAATGTCTTTTAACTCCAGGGTCCCACTGATCTTTCTGTCTCAGTGTCCTTATCAGCTGGGATTATAGGCACACACTCCCATGGCGAGCTGCTCCACTGTTCTTCATAGTCATTTGTCCCAATCACCACCAGGACTTCAAGCCTTTTAGGCCCCTTATTTCTTTTTTTTATTTTTAATTTTTTTTTTTGGCAGAACCTGGGGTTGAATTCAGGCTCTTGTGCTTGCCAGGGAAGTGCTTATTCTACTGAGCCATCTCCCTGACCCCCTAGGCCCCTATTGTCACCTGCATAGTTTCTCATAATCTAATTTTTTCTCTGCCTTTAACCCAATCATTTATCTTGACATCAATCTTGGTGGATGTGAAATCCACATAGAGATATCTTTCAAAGCCTGATCTCTCTCTGCCTTTAAGGGTTTCTTGTTATTACGTCCACTCGGGCATTTTTCAAACTTCTTGCTGGATATGGACCATCCAGAGTTTTTGTTAAGATGAAGATTCTGACTGCAGTGATATTGATGCTGCACAAGGAGCACTAAGGTTCTGAATCTGGATTTTATTGTAATTAATATGGACATCATTGCCCTGATACTCAACTGGCAGAATTGCAATGTTGATTAGACTTACTGCTCTGTGCCTATATCTAAACGGTGGAAATGACTAGAAAGCATACTATCATGCTATAGTCTGCCTCCACTTGGTGGCCATCTCTTTCAGATGTGTCCTGCCATACCCAGCAATCCTGCCACATTCACCTACATAATGTATTTTCTGTGTCTGAGATTGGTACTTCACATCTTTTCTCTCCACAGATCTTCTCTGTTGGTCCTTATTCTAGCTGTATTTTGCCTCTTACTTCATTAGAAATTGATGCAATCAGAAGACTTTTCTTAACTTTATTTCCCAGACTACTACACATATGCACCAAATATAATTTACTGCATTCCCTCCTTTCCCAGTGGATGAATTCCCTTTCTACATTTTTGGTTAGCTATAGTTATTGTACTTGAACTTTACCTGCTCTATGACCTTTGTTACCCATTAATGGAAAAGACATGTCTTTGACCTTCAAAAACCCACCAGCCTCCATAGTTACCCAGGAATGCCTTTCCTCATCTGCCATCCCATTTCTCTATCCACTTACATCACAAAACTCTTCTGAGGAGTTTTGGGTGGTGGCTGCTGGTGGGAAGTCCTTCTAGGAGTTTGGGTGGAGTGGAATAGCTGGGGACTCACGACTTTCTCAGTGTTCATGAGCAAGAACACTTCTTTTATGCTCTTTCTTGAACCTTCCAGAAGAAAAGCCTTCAAAGGAAAAATTTCCCTTTAACTGGCCTGCTAAATGATTTGCTCATTTCTTCTAAATTTTTCTTCTGAAATGACTTCTAATATAAGAGATTGAATAAAATAATTACTTAGATGATTAAATAAAATAATTCTTCTTTGTTTCAGTTTGAGTTTATTGAACCAAAGAAGTAGAGCAGGAAGCTGTGCTTTGTTATTTCTGGTAGGCACGTGATGCTGTATATTTAGTTTGGCACAAAAAAGGGGCTCAGACAGGCAGTAAATTCCAAGTTTGAGGAGATGCAGCATTTTGTTATCATTCCTTAGAAAACATCAAAGTGCTGGTAAGGCCTGGCAGACTAGGTAACACTGAGAATTCTTTAAAAAAGCGATGTTTAAGGGTTTCTTTTAAAAGTCAAAATATAAATGCCATGGATCTGTCTATTCTTTTTTATTTTAAAGAGAATAAAACATAATACACACATTAGAAACAATACAGAATTTCAAAAAACAAGATGATAAGACTTCAACAATGGGTGTTGTATTGCATAAGTTGTCTTCTTATGTTTTCTAACCCCCCCTAAAGTGTAAGGTTTTCATTTAAATGGGCATTTGTATTGCTTATTTAATGATATATTGGTAATAGCAGTGATAATCATCATACTATATAATTGAGATAAAATATTTAAATATCCCATTTTTTTCTTTTCATTTTATAAATTGATTAAAAGTACACCTAGAAATGTTCAGAAATTTTCCTCAGTCTTATCACAGGTTAGAGCCATGATTTCAAGATTTCAAAACTTACTTCCTTTCCCATCATAGCCAAAGTAATAGTTCTTTTAGTACTTTATTCAGCACGAATAGGAGTTTTGGTCATTTCTTCACCAGACAGATTAATTCTGGTCCCATCATGTCTTTCACAAATGACCCATTTTCTATGACGCTAGAGGCTACACAAGTAACAAGCGGCCTTACTCCAGAAGTATACTTGAATTCTGAGCCAAGGAGGCTATTGATGGGGCAACCTCTGTCATGGCTTCACTTCACTCTGTCACAGACTTGACAAATCAAGCAAACAACAATTCGTCCAGCCCATATGGAGTAGACTCTGTTTTAGCCCTGAGAGCTTCAGGTGAGAAAGAACTGGGTCCTTGATTTCAAGGAACTTGGAGGCAGTGTAACAGGCACAACAAGACAGCTTGAGTTGTGGAGTCAGACAGACCTGGAGCAATGGAGTGTGTGCTAAGTATTTGTGTAGTTCCTAACTCTACAAAATGCTCACTAAGTGGCTCCTATTGCTGAAGTTTAACTCATAATTCTAACTTCGTAAATAATAGTTTTTATGAAAGCATGAGATTTAGTCTTTATGAACGCTATCTATGAAAGCATAGGTGCAGAGTAAAAAAGATACATAGTTTAATTTCTTATTTATTTATTTCTATATTTTAGGGAAGGGTCTACAGGGTGTTCAGGGTCTCACTACTAGATCGGACTGTTGTGATCCACTTGTTCACAGCCTCCCAAGAGCTGGGATTACAGGCGCACGCCACCATGTCCAGTCTCAATTGCTGTCTCAGTTCGCACAGCAGGCCTGGGGATCGAACCCCTAGCCCCTGTGCCTGCTTGCAGGTGCTTTAATCTGCTGAGCTATTTAGCGGACCCCTAATTTCTGAACTTTAATGGAAATTTTAACTTAACTTTTTTAGCAAAAAAGGAAGCAACATGTTGTGTGTGTGCTTTAACACTTCTCATGCATTTTTTCAGAAATTATAATACGTAACCAGTGCCTAAATGTAGCATTACTAAAAGATGTAGTAAGGTGAGGATCATGTGTAGTGCTACAACTCAGTTGCGGAAGGAAAAATGGATTCCTAGTTCACTGAGTTGCCTACTTAATTGAGAATTTTTTGATTGTCTTTTTGAGGCAGATTCTCATTATGTAGTTCCGGCTGGTCTTGAACTTGTGATCCTTCTGCCTCAGCCTGCTGAGTGCTGGGTTTATATGTTTGCACTACCATGCCCAGCATTAAGATTTCATGTAAATTTGTAATTAACAAAATGAACCATAATCAAAATGACCTTCAGGAATAATCTCTGAGAAGCTCACAGGATGGAAACTTGTCTATAAAAGTCACAAGTCCATCCTTTTAAGCATAAAATGTTATGAAGGCTTTGCTGCAGTTTTATAAAGAAATACCAAGATATATATATATATATATATATATATATATATATATATATATTCTAAAAAACATTGAGCTTTAGTGTAGCATTTTCATACCTGCATACTGTGATCACATCCATTCCTGCTCTTCTCTCCTACACTTTGTCCCCCTCCCCCTTATTCCCTCCTCTAATCTATTAATGGTCTCCTTTCTACTTACATGACATCTTTTTAGACTCTAAAGATTAGAGAAAACACTTACTTTTCTGGTTTATTTCACTGAAAAGGAAGACTTCCAGGTTCATCTGTTTTCCTACAAGTGATATAATTTCTTCCTTGTTTATGGTTGAATAATACTTCATTGTATAGATACATCACATTTTTTCTCCTCATTCATCTGCTGATGGGCACAGAGACTTAGCTACTGTGAATTGCTCTGAAATAAATATGACTGTGCAGGTATCCTGATGGCATGCTGACTTCTAATTCATGTCAGTGTTTACCAAGGAGTGAAATACCTACATGATATGGTAATTCCATGTTTAGTGCTTTGAGGAATCTACATACTGATTTCCATAAGAGCTGCACTGATTTATACATTTACAGCAGTGTAGAAATACCTCCCATACCTATACATCATCAGCATTTATACTTTCTTTTGGTATTGTTGAAGATAGCCATTCTGATGTGGTAAGATGGAATCTCAATATGGTTTTGATTTGAATTTCCCAAAAGGCTAGAGGGTGTGGGACATTTTTCCATATACTCATTGATCATTTCTGCTCCCCACTAGCAATTCTAATTTTATTAAACACTTATTCTTATAACCCAAAGAGTCCAATAAACTTTGATAAAATTTACTTATTTCTAAAATACCTGGGGGTAAAGGGGTTGGGGAGATAGCTCAGTAGCACAAGTGCCTACCTGTCAAGTGTGAGGGTAGGAATTTGGTCCCTGGTACAAAAAACAAAACAAAACAAAAACAAACAAAACAACAACAACAACAACAGCCTAGGCATTACTAGAAGAAAAATAGGAAAAAGAAAAAGGTGATAACAAATAGATTATATTTCAGAGATTTCTACAAACTTCAGAATTAATTCGCACTCATAATACAGACTGTGTAGATACTTTTCTGGTAAATTAAAGCAGGAATTATTTGAATGTCTACTTGCTTCTCTTATTCTAAAGACCTTGGCCTGGTATCTTTTGTATACTCACCTCAAGGTATGTCTTTGTCCTGAGAAATTTGAGATTGCCACTAAGACAAAATAAAGTCTCTTTTTGAAGGCCCTGGTTACTTTGAAATTAAGTGGTGAGGACTTCGCAAAAATCTAAGAAAACAGGTCACTGAGCAGTCCAAGGGGCAGATAAGATTAGCCACTAGTGTAACAGTTTCCACTCTGTGGGCTTCTCCTTAGAATAGATTTGGCTCTTCTCACTTAAAACAAAATTTTTAAATTTCAGATTATGTAGATAATAAGCCATTCAAGGGAAGCATATTGCCCCCAAAATAAATGTAGTTATAACTCCAAAAACTACTTGAGGTTTAAAAGTCAAAGTTGCCTCCAATTGACAGACAGTCTTTTAACAAAATTTTATGGAAAAAAAGATAACACAATTTTTTTTCAGTAAAATAGTAGAAGAATAATGAGTTAATAGATGACATATTACCACCCTGACCAACTACTAGCAATGACAAACAGTCTTACATTTAACGAGAGCTAAAATAGAAGCACATGGGAAGGCAAAGCAGTAAAAGTAATAAGTTTTGAGTTTCTTTAGAATTTTATCAGCTTTTTTGTATGCTCATTATGTATGCAGAATTGATAGGGTTCCAAGTTTTCTGTACCTATCAAATTTATCTAAAATTATCTAAAGGAATTAGGGGCTGAGGATTTAGCTCAGTGGTACAATGCCTGCCTGGCAAGCATGAGGTCCTGAGTTTGATTCCCAGTAACCAGCCAAAAAAAGTTAAGAAAATTCTTCTGTATTGTTACTAATGTTTTTATCTATTTTATTTTTATTCCTTTTAAAATAAAAAGTAATTACATGTCATTTTGAATATTCAATTAAATAAGAATGTTAGTCATTGTTCTTATTTATATGCTAATAATCATCAGAGGTAACATTAATAAATTATTACTATCATACGTGCCAGTTATAAAATACTTTCCATGTATATTGATTCAGTACTTACAACAACTCTTTTTTGGGTGCATTTTGGTATTATTTCCATTTTCAGATGAGGAATGGAAAGTTGAGGTAACTTGTACAGGGTTATATATAAGTGGGGTAACTGGGATTCTGACCAGGCAGGGAGCCTATTACAGGGTATAAGCAGATGATGCGAAACTACATGGTTAGTTTCAGGTTCTATCTTCAGTTCATTTTAGCAGAAGAGTTATGTGACATTTTCTTTTATATGTTTTCCCCATTTAGGACTGCCAAGAGCATTTGAAGAGGTATAAACAATTACGTTGCTTACTCATCACAGGGATCCTTAATTATGAATTCAAAGCAAATTTCCTTCAGGGATCAGGTTGTACATCTTTTGAATAAATCCTTAGATTGCACATGCCAAACCTGTATTAGAATCATAATGAAGTCAAGTTATAAGGAAACAGCTCTATCTAATGCCATATTTTAATGAGCGTAATACTGTACTTGAGCAATGTAGGTGTTTGGAGTGATTTTAACTATTGTAGGACTCACGGTTTCTGGTCTTCTATTCTTGTGCTAATGATTGAATCTAGTCCCTTTGCACTGAGCTGTATCATTAGCCCTTTTTTATTTTCAGATAGGGTCATGCTAAGTGGCTAAATTGACCAGGGTGGGCTTGAACTTGCAATCTTCCAGCCTCAATCTACCAGAGTGCTGAGATTACAGGTGTGTACCACAACACACTATTTCTGGTTTTTATATGGTATTTCTCTGAGGTTGGTAGACTAGGGCAGGAGCTAGGGTAACATAAGTATTTGGATCATGGGGTAAGAGATACCCTAGGGGTAAAATGATTTCAACTTATCTTCATATATCCTAGTCCCATTTCAAATACAACAGTTCTACTTGTGGTGGTGTTTGCTAGTTTGAAACAGAGGATTCACTCCTTAAAAATAAGTTTTGTTCCAGAAAACTTAACGTGTGCAAAGGATTCTACTCACCTAGAAAGGGGTTTTGTACATGTTTGTGATGAGGGAAGAGAGACTGGTTTCTCTCCTAATTGGAATTCAGTGTTGTGGCTCCTAGAACTGTAGATCTGGAACAACAACAACAATGACAACAGCCACCACTGTGGTTCTATTCTAGAGGAGAAGGAGGCTCTAATGGCCGGAGTTAGTGGCTGAGTTCCCTCTGTGAAGGTTTGGGCACATTATTGCACAGCCAAGAGACTAATCTGGCAGTTCTGTGTGAAGGTTACAGTTCTTTGGTTACAAAAAAACAAAAACAAAAACAAAACAAAACAAAACAACAACAACAAAATCACAGAGGACTAGGTTCTGAAACCATGAGATTTTAATGTAATTATATACCTTGTCCTGTTCTTCCGGATACCCAGGGTGGATCTTGTTGAAATTCTGAATAGGTGTGATTGGCACTTACATAGTAGTCTGGTGAATTTCCCCTCTGTTGCAGATTACCTTGGGGCTGGTGTGGAGAACTCAGTTCAAATACAGTACAAATTACTTTTACAATATAATTAAGCATCAAGCAAATAAAATAATGATACTGGAAGAAAATCCACTGTTTTTTAAGTGCTAAATTGGATCTGTTCTGTATATAAATTGTGTCCATGGATAAAGGTTGTGTAATGTGCTTTTTGGCTTTGTTTTCTTCTGGCATAGGCTCTGCTCAGACAGGAGATAGTAAACGTGCATGCTGAGTGGGGCTAGGGAAAGAGGAACATATACAAAATCACACTAATAATTCACTTGACCTATTTTTAACCTAGAAGTTATTCTCACAATCCCTTACGTCTGAGGGCAAGCCCAGGTGTGAAATGTTCGAGGTCCTGGCCCCTGGGAGCGAGTGGCCCAAGCAGTGCCGCCGCCTAGAATCACCAGGAAGTCATTAGAAATGTCGGATTCTATTTTATTCTACTGAGCTGAACCTGCATTTTAACAAGATCCCCAGGTGATTCGTTTCCATTTTGATTTTGTGTGAAATTCTACAGTGATGTACATTCGAAACTGTTTTGTCATCCTAACATGTGTCCACTAGATGTCACTCTTGTAACCTGATAACGGGACAGTTTTTTTTTTTTAATGGGAATTTGCCGGCATTCTCGAACATAATCATATTATTAGATAATTTCCAACCCAATGTTAGGGCTACTGATACACACATTAATTATTTCAGGTAAAATTACCTTCCTTTGTAGTTCAAACTACTGGGGAGAGAATCCTGGAGATGCTTTTTATTTGTTGAATTAGAACTCCTGCCTGTTGTCCTTCTATTTTCCGTCAAGCGCCTGTTGCACGAGTTCGTCTGTCATTATATAACCTTCATACAGACTATGCCGCCGCTGCTCTGACTGGCTCACTGAGCCCAGAACCCTGGGCCACTGAAAACAGCAACACAGAACAAGCCTACTGGCAGGCTCCCGGTGGGAATTACTAAGAGCAGAGAGGAAGCAAGGTTGTACCCTGAAGGTAGCCTCAGCCTCTAAAATGGGATTGTTGGAGAAACTGCCGACCTTTTGGAGTTCTCCGAGCGCCTCAAGGGTGGCTTTATAAAGAAGATCCTGTCTTCTCAGAAAGAAATATCCCTAATGTAATCTTGTAGGGAGTTAGTTTCAGCCATGCAGACAAATACAAAGACATTCACGGGTAGAGTCACATCCCGAAGGAGATGATATATTTTCAGAGATGTATGAGGCCCCTAGGAAAGGTCCTGTTAACAACTGGTTATGCCTGCATATTATGAAAGGGGATAAAAAGGTTAAAGTCTGTGCTGTAGAACATCCAATTTTTCACCGGATGCCCAGCTTGAGAAAAGTTAGTTCTTGAAATAAATTAGCCCTTTGCAAAACTCTCCTCCCTTTGAGTCTGATGTGGTTTTTCATCTGTTTCAGTTAACAAGAGTAGCAAACAAGTCATAAAGTAGCAGGTGTGTGTGTGTGTGTGTGTGTGTGTGCGCGTGCACGTTCGTGTGCTTTGTGTGTACTTCCTCTTCTGGATATGGAGAGGGGCTTTTGATTTATTAATGTGTACCGCTAAGTGAATGAAAATGTTAGTTTGATTGATTTTAGCTGAGAAAAATATTTTCATTGGTGTTAAAACAATATAATTTTTTTCAGCGTATTTAGCTAACCATTGCATTTATTTAGAAGCTTGAGTTCTTTTTCTAACATTTATTTTAAAAAATGTATCAGTTATTTAATTAGGTTCATAGTAAGAAATTAAGAAAACTAATTTATGAGGATAAATTCCATTTGTCAGAGTAAAAAAAGGGATTGCAGATAGCCCCAGAGCTGAGGAACAGCTTTGATTTTTTATAAAATCTGTGAGTCCACTACTTTTTGATTCACATTACGCTCTCTGAAATCTGGTATCTTTCTTTCTCAGTGTTGAAGATTTCACCCTCCTGGTGTCTGGGTTTCCGCAGCTGAGGTGTTTGGGGATTTTCACTTTGCTGATATCAATTTTTGTAGAGGTGGCAATGACAAATTTCT
>NDGM011254105.1:464-23140 GCA_002564305.1 Octomys mimax | reverse complement strand
TCAGGTTTCTTCTCTTTAGTGTCTGGCTTCTCAGTTTTTTCACCCGCCATCTTGCAAGATGGGCCTTCTTTCTGTTCTTTAAGAGCAGGAAATGCCAAGTGCTATCAATAGCTCACAGTTATGTTGGGACTTGGCAAGAAGTGTGTTCAGACTGACCACCTAGTGAATAGCAGGCCATCTTAACCTTGCCAGGCAGAGCAAACTCATTTAAACATTTGAAATAAATATCTTATATCCAGAAGTGTGATTGAGACACAGGACCAGTATCTCTGAGGGAAGGAATATTTAGAAGTAAATATGAGAAACTTTCAAGTCATTTTAAAAATAAAGGCTTATTTATTTATTTAGTTAGTTAGTTAGTTGGTGCAGGGTCTTGCTACACAGCTCAGACTCAGAGTAATCCTCCTGTCTCAGCCTCCCCAGCACTGGGATTATAGGCACACACTACCATGCCCAGTTTTGGGAACTGGCACAGTCTGGGGCCAGCACAGCGTGCAGTACCTGGAATTGAATCTGGGCCCTTGCACTTTCCAGGCAGGCCACTTTGACTATTGTGCTATCTTCCCAGCCCAAGGACCTTTTAACTCTTGGATCATTTTGTATAGCAGAGGACAGAAGGTTAGTCCCATGGCTACAAGCATTTTATTCATTAAGTTTTTACTGTTCAAACTTTATCAAAAAAGTAGCATAACATAGCCTTTTAGCCATATGATATTTGCTCTTATCAAATTAGTGAGAGTGTCTTTCATTAGGAATACTAGAGATTAGTCTCTTCATATTTTGCTAATTGTGGATCTTAGCAAATGTTCTAATGTAGTCACCTTGATTTTTTAATTTTAGAAAAGTAAAAATATTCTCACATTAAATAATTTGTCATAATGATAAGTACAAGAAATGTCCACCTTTGGAATGTGATATAAAGGCTGGAAGATTCTTTACAAGGAAACTTTGACAGTCATAACATTTTACACAATCAGCCAGTGTGCAAGAATGTTTTATGTTCTGTACCGTAGTATTCCTCATTTGGACTTTCATAGAGTACTTGTCATCAATCAGCTGCATTGTTGTTTTCTATACTGATATTGTTCAAATTATTTAGAAAATGTTATGCGGTAAAGACTTGATCTTATGCACTAAATTATTTGAGAGCTACTGACTTCAGGTGATTTTCCATGTAAAAGTCATGTTGGTCCTGGTTTTCACTGTGTCTGTGTTAGGCAGTGGTTTGACTCAAGTGAAGGCTAGCTGCCTTTATAAGGCAAGGTCTTATGCCACTTCAAATGTCTGGAAGTTGTTTTCAGCAGATTTGTAACTATTGCTTGGATTATCAGGTGTGTGCTAAAGTACAGGTAATTACTTCCATTACAGTGAATTTGAGTGGCTTACTAAAAAATAGTGCAGACTCAAGAATATTACCTTTAAGAATTTCACTGTCACCTGTCCTCTGAAATGCTTTCTTGACAGAAGCAAGTAGGTGAAGCTGTGTCTAGTGTTTCCAGTGTGAACCTATCCCTCAGGCAGAGGTCAACCATCCTGGGCATTCTGGTGAATTTGGTGAATCCTGACACTTTATCTAATTTATCACTTGGTTTGTCTGTGTTTGCAAAAAATCTCAGGGGAAAGGTGGAATTGACTGTTTTCAGAAATGTTTTTAGTTGTTTTTAAAATGAAGAGAGGACTTGCTATCCAGGAATGATAACGACTTGGTTCTTTCTGCCATTGGGGAAGTGTTCAGTGCTGGTGTGCAAAAGTGTCATGGAGGTTAGCACAGGAGGAAAGGAAAAGATGCGTGAATTAAGAAAAGTTGTAGTTGCATTGTGATGCCAGTGATGTAAAGGAACTTTGAGGAGATCTTATGGAAATAAACAGGTCGTGATTAGGTGAAAGAGAGAAAGTGATGGCTTACTTTAGACATGATAGAAGTAAGATGTGATTGGCATGGCCATTAGAGAAACTGAAATCTCAATAAAGAGCTCTTCCAGTACCTTTAATCTTACTATTCTACCTGCCCTGGTGCAATCCCAGTCATCCAAGGAAAGCTGGCTCAATAACATCCTATTTAATGGAAAGATTAAATATCTTGATATCTTCAAGATATCAAGACTGACCTGAGTGAGGAGTGGGATGACTTGAAGTTGGGAGTGATTACACAGCAGGTGGTTTTCTGTAGATTTTTTCATAGGATGGAGGATTCATAGCATTTGGCAAGGCCCTCTTCCCATGACTTAGCAAGCAGTCTGCCCATTGGTATCCCAAACTCCACTGACTGTTACTCATCAAGTATCTGTCTTTAAGGCTAAATTGTAAACTTTGAGGAAAGTGCCACATCTGACCCCTTAACTCCTACTTTTCTAGTACAGCAAGCACTCAGTACTAACCAAAAATTGGTCCAAAAGAAAGCATAATAATAGAGCAAAGACCCCAAAATCTCAAATGAGATGAACATGGGTTTGGATTCTATTTCTACTGCCAGACAAGAATTTACTTATTGGATATATGACTTGAGCCAGTCACATTTGTCACTCTGATTTTCAGTTTATTTGCTTGTAAAATGAAGTTAATATATGCTTTCTAAGAATGTTGTAGTAATGAAAGTCATTGAGTATATTGGATTTCTTTTAATTCTGGATCTTAGTAGTTTCACTGTAAGTACTTTCAATCACTTGTATTAATTTCAGTATCAAAATTGTCTTTCTCTGGCTATTTGATTGATTAAAGGAGGTCAATACAATGAGAAAGTGTTGAAGAATAAGCATCACTGTGCTTGAACACATGTGTGACTGAGTGAACTATTCTTAAAATGCTTCCTATTAACTTTTTATTTCAGGATATAAAAACAATGCTTTCACTTTCTTAATGATCCCTTCCTTTATACTTTTGGTGGCTGCCTTTTTCCATCAAACCCAGCAATCCAGAAAATCAAATATTGAAACCAAAAAGGCTAACACTGACCAAGAGAAGTGCAATAAATATTTACACATGGCTTCCATAAGCATGATATATGTTTATACCTTTAGAATGTTTTCATTTGTGTATCCTACCACCTCAACATATAAGCTTCTAGCAGCTGGGGCCCTTATCCAGGACATATTTTGTATGGGGCTTTATTGTATCTAATGACTGTCAGAGTTGACCAATAAATATTCTAGACTTATTGTAGATACATACATGGTTAATTCAGCAAGCATTCTTATCTACAATTTTGTATTTTTTACTTGGCTGCTGTATCAGTAGACTTGAACACTCCACTCCAGCTGTCCTGAGAGGCTATCTATAAAAGTGCAGGTGTTCAACATTAGCAAATAGTTCTTATTATATGGATCAACTTTTGGCAGCTAGTAACGATGTTTCCTGAGATTGAAAAATGATTTTCTACCTTAAACAGTGGTTTCACATTACTGGAATGCTGAATTAAAAAAATACACCCCACAAAATTCCTCTCATCAAGTAGTACTGAAACTGTTTTTGTTAGTTGTATACATTTCATGATTTGTATATTTTATAGTAGAATGTAAGCCTTTCCTTTTAACTGTTGTGGTTAGGTTTAGGTCCTTTGCCAAATGAAGCAGACTATGAAGAATTAGGAAGTATAATGCATCCTGGGGTCTCTTCCTGGCAAAGGGGCCTCAAGCCTGGCTAGAAGCCAAGGAAGGACCTGGGGATATAGATGTTTTCAAAGCTTTAAAATTACTAGACATTTTTTGTTTTTTACTATTGGAGGCTTGTTTGCATCATCAGATACTAGCATATAGCCTTTTATCCCCATTTGCAAGGAATTCAAATGCCTTTTGTAATATAACTCTGTTCTTTAGCCTGTTGGCAGAATTTGAGGCTCTTGTTAAAATGATTTATGTGATGCTGCGAAATCCTTCTGTCTGCCTTCCCTCCACTTCCTACAGATATACTTATTGATTAAGCTAGTTATGAGATATTTGGCTTGTTAATTTCTAGGTTAAAGAAACACAGAGATGAAAGTTGAAAGTATAAGGCAGAGGTATTTTCCTTTTGGAACATTATAAAAAATATGAAGATTGTTTGTGGTAGATTGATGAAACTTGCATTTAATATCTGAGTACTTTCTGCTTCCATGGGTGCCCACAGAGGAACTAGTGACACTAAGTAAGTAAGTGACAAGAAGGTGGTGTGTATTTAGGATGAAATGAGTTAGGGGACAGTAATCAAATCCAACTTAAGTAAAGCTGGTTGTGTTGAATAAATAATTTCCATTACTTTGGTAACACATCACTGAGTTTTGGAATCAGAACAAGGCAGATAAGCCTTGATACCGGAGGAAAACCAAACAAACTCATGTCAAGATCTGAACTACGCTCTACGTTGGCAGGTTTGAGTTACATCTTGTGGCAGGAAAATCCAGAAATGCCCTGTGCATGAAGGTTTTCCCCTCATCATCCTCCCTCCTCTCTCCTTCAAGTCTCCAGAGTGGAGTACATTTCAGGTTTTTGTTCAACATGTGAAAGGCTCAGTTTCAAAGGCTGTGTTTTCACATCCATGTCAGTATCACAGATTGAAATGTGACACGGGTACCTGGCTGCATACTTCCTTTAAACCTGAGCCAAGAATAGTGCAAAGCATTAGGGGAGGTGCTCTTTCATCTCACACTTTAAAGTGAGGTCTGTTGATGTAACCCAATTTCCAGTCTGCAGAGGTCACCCTGTAATGTACTGCAATGATGATAAGCCCATCAGTCCTGTTTGATGTTCAAGTTTCCCTGCCCTTGTTCATACCTCCACTTTGTTTTGTAAAGTCAGTTTGGTAATAGTGATATTCTGGCTTGCCAACATGTGGTGATATGAGTTCCCCTGACACTCGCCAAGTAGCTTTTTGAACAATGCATCTTCTTTTGCAGAGACTATTCTGTGGATATAATTATGAGAGGGATAATAGCAATAAATATGTGCTAATATACTTTTGATAAGGTTCTCAGGAGGAATAAGGGCAGAGATAGTAAATCCTGACCCTTGGCCCTTCTTTGACCTTTGGAAATAGTAAAAGCTGTTCTTTATGCTAAGTATTCAACAGTTGACATGGTGTCAGTGGATGGTTCTAGCATAGTCTCTTTATGACATCTGTGTGGGAGTGTGAATGGAGAACAGCATGTTGTGCTAGACCAGAACCAGTGATAGCAAGAGAAAGGGCGTGGTGTTGTGCCCGAGATATGTCAGTGGTCTTTGGTAGAATACATATAACAATAACAAAAATACAGTAGTACCTTGGTTTACAAACTTAATTTGTTCTATGATTTTGGAAAAGATGGCCATGTATATGTTTATGTGGGAAAGATGGCTGTGCTCCTGTTTGTCACCACTGCAAAATTTACAAACAAAACAAAAATTTTGCCAAACTCTTTTGTTTGGTAATCAAATTGTTTGTGAAAAAAAGCATTTGTAAACTGAACTACCACTGTACAAGGTCACAATAGTTTTGCTGGTCTTTATCCTAAGAGGCCAAATCAAGAATAAACAGGCACCAATGACTGTTATTTGGAGCATATGATGGTCTAAGTTGTCTGGGGATCAGGCTAGTAAAATACAGGTGGACAAGTATAAAGGTGCCAATATTTGGCCTTTTAGGTTTCACTAAAACATATGATTCAACGTTTGCATTTCCCTTGGTTTCATATAACTCAAGTCTATATGCAGTTGCCAAACTGGGTTTATTCTTTTACTGCCCCTTTGTCTTGGAAGATTCAGGTTATAGTGAGCACAATAGGTTCTAGCCAGGGGTTGCTTGTGGTGACACACATTGGTTGTCATTTTGGACTGGTCTTTGTTGGACACACAACAAAAGAACAGACGTGATGTATTTCACATTATAGTACTCAAGCTGACCTTGGAAGTTCCATCATTCCATCTCTTTTGCTCTAATTGAACCATTCTGATTAAATCTCTTGCTCCTTGCATCAGCCCCAACGGTAATGAAGGGTCAGGGTTCTTTTTTATTGGTACTTTTCAGTGTGAACTCACTAGCTAGGTACAGCCTCCTCTAAGACTTCTGGGCATTTTAGATGAGGAATATAGTAGTTTAAAAAGAAATGAGATCAGTGTTGTTGTAAGTCCCTTTCAAATGAGTTGAAAATATGTTGGTTTTACCCCTTGTCAAGGTAAAATGTGCCATGATGTAGCCTGGCAGCCCATCTGTACCACTGGCTCAGCTACATGGGGTAGCACCAGGGATTCCCTGGTTGACATTTTCCCCATGAAGTAGGACCATTTCCAAGCACAAGAAATAATAGTGTGAAACCCTAAATTCCTGTTAGTTTGCCTTTGGGTGGTTGCTGGGTAGAAGAGAGGTGTCTATACTGCTTTCCTTCTGCTCCTTTTGACCAGTATATTTCTTTCTAATGCTTGATATTTGAGGAAAATGTTCAACAGCTAAAGGAAAAACTTGAAAAACAACTATATCAAAAGATGTTTAGGCCTTCTTCTAGCTCATTGAGAAATTATAGAGTTTTTTTCCTCTCTAAATATCAATATGTGCAATCTGACAGCTTATGCCAGTACAATGCAAGGAAAATAATTTTCTTCCTTTCCAGGCCTCCCTACTGAGGCCTATAAAATAGAAACATCTGTCTTTCTGGAAATACTGGGAAGAGAGGAAATTTTCACCCTTCCTGCCAGCCCCCTCCTGAAGGAAAAGGGACTTATCTGATTGCCTGAGTTGGGGGAGGGACCAATTTTCTTTCCACGATACAATTCCCTTCTGAGTTTTCTTTCTGTTGGCCCAGTTTACCTGCAGACAGGATGTGTTCTTTTTGCCTCCTTGTGGCTATCTTAAGGGGCAAGCTGCGCATTTGTCCTGGAGACATCTCTAGTTTGAATTGGGTGGGGGAGGTTGGGAACCAGATTGTGACCTCAAGTACTGGCTATATTCTCTGACCCAACTTTTCTAGGAATAAAGTTGATCTCTCAATCCCTATCTGACTGCTGCATCAAATTCTCAGCAAGTTCAGAAGTCTTAGGAGTGGAGAAAGATGGAAGAATCATTGGAGAAAAGCCAGCAAATTAAATATTCTTTAGCAATTCATTCTTGTGTTCCCCAATGTAGAGAACTCCCCCCTTTCTTGGTTTTGAACTCACAATGCCTTCCACTTCTGGATTAAGAGCTTGCCCTCTTGTACATTCTTCCCTGACTGCTTCTCATGTTCTGAGCTGTACCCACTGCCTGCATACAGCTGTCCATTGGATTGCTGAGCATCATAGATGAGGACATCTTTTTGTATGGGTACCACTGCATCTGCACTTCAATTTAATTCCCACTGTTGTGAGCTACCATAGAAGGATTTATAGAAAAGCTGCTTTTTTACTTCCTATAGCAGTATTTGTGGATCAAACAAAACAAAACAAAACAAACAAAACCAGGCAGAGAGTTCAGCCCAGGTTAACAAGAGCAGCTGGCTCAACCACAAGTGTTTTGTGCTGAGACATGCTAAGCCCTTTAATCTCAGGAAACCTTCTTCTGTCCTATGGAGATCAGAAGTGTCAGCCACTTGCAAGCTGTCAAGGAACTCTGCTGCATGGCATGGAGTTTAGCAGCTCCGCAATCCTGTGTATAGGAAGAAGCTCCTGCCATTCCTGTGTCTATTTCCCTATTGGGCAGACATTATGTGGAATGTGACCTCATAGCAATTTGCCATGCTCAGACCAGTTCCTGGGGTGGATCAGAGTTCCTTGGTAGGGCAATCTCATTGCCTTCACTCATGGCACTAAGCTGTTTCTGTCTCTACTGCTTCCTGGAGCCTAGTGGTATGTTTCAAAGTATTTGTCCCAATGTCTACTAGCTGGAGACCCAGTGGACAGAAAAGGAAGATTATCAGAGCTCACCTTTTGTATATTCCTCAGTTCACAGAACACAAGCAATGCCTATTTACACACAAACAAGGCTATTCCCAGACCTTTTCTATCCCACTTCCCTGAAACTTTGTGGATTTACCTTCTGCAGAGCGATACCACCTGTATTGGTTACTTTTTTTCTGTTGCTGATATTGGACCCCACATCCAAAGTTAAAGAGGGAAATGCTTATTTAGCTCACAGTTTGTAGAGGTTTCAATCTGTAACCTGCTGGCTCTATGGCAGGGTGGCATGGCAAATGGGCAACCAACCTTTCATGGTGGTGCAAGATACCAAAAGCAATAAGAGAGGAGTTGGAGAGACAAATCTCTTTCAGTCCCTTAAATTATAGGCAACCTAACCAAACTTGGGGGGGTGGGTTTAGCACTCATGCCTTTAATCCCAACATAGACCAGGCATCAATCACAAACTCTAGATTCAGCTGCCCTCCAAAAGCTTGCCCCACATGACCAAGGAGGTTTTGGAGAGATAGTCAGACACAAATCACAGCACTGCCTTTCCACAAATACTCATTTAACCTCAAGTTCCTGGTAGAGTACAAATAAATTGTCCTTGCTTGATTCAATCTGAGAAGCTAAATTTTGTGTTTAGAAGCCTGATGGGGAGGAAATCTTTAGGCCATCTCAATCTAAATGTCAGCCACACGAGAACCTGTGGGGCCTCCAGGTAGACTTCAGCACACTGTGGTGCCTCTATCTCATTCAGAAGGGCTGACTGCAGGCCAGTTCCTCAGTCATGCAAAACAGGGTTCGAGTCAAGGCTGTAGTGCAGTGGATCCTGCTTCTCAAAATCAGCTTGATTCTGGCACTGACAACTTCCACATTTTCATGCTGAGCACAGACTCTCAATCTCCGAGCCAGATGTGGGCATCTAACCACCTGTTTTCATCTGCATTGGAGTACAAGATGCTGCAGTATTTGAAAACTCATGATTTTAAATGTGAACTCTGGCTCTCACGTTCAACTTCACTACCAGCTCCAACAGCTCCTCAACAAGATTTTCTCTATGTCTGTCATCTCAATCGATGGATCATCATTTTGTCATTTCTTCCGGGAGGAATCTTGGCAATGACCTTTGCTTTCTTCTTCTAGCATAACAGAATAGAAAGTTCTATTATTTCTTTTTTCAACATAGAACTTAAGATAACCCATTCTTTTCCATCGCTCAAGGCAAGGTCTTGTTACTTTCGCCTGGAAATCTTTAGATCATCTTTGTTACTCTCCCTATATTTTACCCTTTTCTGTTTATTTCCAGAAATTAGCCACTCTCTGAGACACAATCTGAGTAACTTGTTCTGCTGAAAACCTACCAATGCCTCTCAAAGTGATTTAAACAAGGCAAAATGTACTTCTTGTGTCCTGTGAGACCATGTGCGGTAAGCTGGCCTCTGTTTAGCTGACTCATGTCTCTGCTCCCGCCCTTGCACCACTTTCTGGCTTCTTTACTATTATTTGCATTTATGTAATACTTTCCTGTTTAGCATGTTCACACATGCCTCATTCCCTCACCCAGGCCATTCTTTCTGCCTTCTTTGCATGGCTCGTTCTTCTTATCCTTCAGGTTTGCTTTTCCTATCCTGAGGATTGGACTTGCAGCCATTGTCTTGAGCTATATCTCCATACTCTTTTTTTATTTAAAGACAGGAGCTCATTAAATCACTAAATTGACTGGGATAGGCTGACCTTGTGGTCCTCCTGCCTCAGGCTCTCAGAACGTTAGGATTACAGGCATCTACAACCGTGCCTTGCTGTCTTTGAGATTTTTGAATAACTATTATCTCCTCAGAGTGACTTTTTCTCTGATAACCCAATCTTTAGAAGTCAAGTGGTCATTAGCAGATCCTGACTATACCAAAAATACTGAAAGTAACAAAAATGAAAATATACATCACCTCTATCCTTTTACCCAGGGTTAGCCATTACTAATATTTCTTGTACTTGTACAAGATCTTTTGAATGCATATTTTGGTTATTACATCTTCTCTATATGTTATTTATCTTTAATGTTTTGGTATTTTTACTTTATACCATATCACTAACATTTTTTCACACATTTATTGTTATTCTGAAATCTGTTTTAGTAGATTTTTGATATTCGATTATGTTGATGCATGCTAATTTGACTATTTCCTTATGGTGGCATATAGAAATTGTTCTACTTAGCTGTAAGTGTGCTTTTTCTAAATAGCACATAGTTGTAGGTTGAATTGTGCCCCCTACAGAAGATATATTGAGCTCCTAGACCCTAGAACATGTGAATGCACTTTATGTGGAAAGAGTCTTTGCAGATGTAAATGAACTAAGACGAAGTCATCTTTTTCAGGTTGTCATATCCAGTCACCTTCTAAACACATAAGAGTTTGGGAGAACACCTTAAAACTATGACAAAACCCAGACTCCTTGTATTTACTAATCAGTAGCTTTGTAGGTCTTGGTCAATGGCCACAAATAGAAGGGAGACACCAAGGAGTCAGATTTATCTTTGTTCAGCTACAATTATCTAATGGGTCATTTTCTTAAATTTGAACATTCTCTGTTGATATTGGCTTTAGGGTATATTTTTCTTTTTCTGTGTCTTTGTGAACATTTTAACAAGAATTTGGGAGAACTGCATTGGTAGCTTCTACCAGATGTTTGTTTGAAAGAAAAACTTGTGTTAACACAACCATATGGCCAGCCAAATAGCTCAGTGGATTAAAGGCTTGCAAAGAGGTGCAGGGGCCAGGGTAATTTCCCAGGCCTGTGGCCCACCCCCGGGGCCAAACTGAGAAAGCAATTGAGACTAGGGTGGTGGCATGCACCTGTAATCCCAGCTTTTGGAAGACTGTAAACAGTCAGATCACTAGGAGCCTGATCTAGTAGTGAGATCCTGAACACTCTGTAGACCCTTCCCTAAAAAATGCAAAAAAAAAAAAAAAACACCCCAAAAAACAAACATAAAATCAACAACAATACTTTCCTCCTCAATCTGTTTACTGTATGGTTGCCTGGAGATCTTTGTAAATGGCAGAAACTACCTTGCCCTGTCTCAGTGTTCCTAATGTCCTTCCTGTCTAAATTAATACTGTGATTGAATATTTGATCTTGAAAATATCATGTATGCCTAAATGTGCATACTCGTTCCTCACACAGTTCTTTGCCTGTTTGTGGGCCCTCTGCTCATAATGCTTTTTCCTCAAACTGTGTCCTGACAGTGCTCATTCAGTTTGAAGAGATCTAGCCTCATCTCCTCCAAGAGACAGGGACTAGATAATTCCATTTTGTGCCTCTTTGGGTGCCATATGTGAGTTGTTGTTCATGCTTTTGTTTCTTTATCACTTGTACTTCGACATAACTGGACAGAGGACATTTCCAATTTATTTCTGTATACCTAGAGCCTGGTTCAGTGCCTGGTAAATATAAAATGTATTAAAAATAGCTGTTGGTTCTAGGAAAACTTTGACATATATCTACTTTCTCTTCTTGCTTCTGGTAAAATAAAAGCATGGACGTGGGGATCATTTTTCTGTTTAGTTCACCCTATTTCTTAAGGATTTACAACTTGTTTCCTGAGCTTATTATTTTTTCCTCCAAAATGAAAACTGCATATACAATAAAACAATATAAACTATTATCTCAAGCCTTTGACAGTTTAGGACTATCAACCTTCCTATTAAGAACAATGGCTTATGACAGCAGCTTGCTCTTGAATAGACATTCTTTGGATATATTTAGAAAGGAAAGCTCAATGGCCCCTCTCCTTTTCCCTTGTCAGTTTTCCCTCCACTTCCTTCCAGGGTTGTTTACAGCTGTCTGGAATGCTTGGCAGCTGCATAGAGCCTAATCCTAGCCCAGACAGGCTGTGAATCTCTGAGGAAATCATTCACCTCTTTGGGTGCCTCACTTTTCCCTCTGATAAACACAGTGACCTGCTTCACTGAGTTGTTTCACATGAAATTTGTTCACGAGGTAACAGAAAAGAAGTATACTCTACCTCTTTCTGAATGCTAAACTTAGTTTCTGCAGAAATGTTTTAGTTCTTGCTAATAGTACTGTAGTCTCCTGTGTGACATATTTATAAGTACATATCAGCTGTTGAGAAACAAAGATCTTGCTTTTCTACTGTAGATATATGGTTAAAACCATAACAACAATAGAAAAATGCCGGGAAGATTTTTTCAAACACAGAAAGAAGTCAAAAGAATTGGTTTTAAGGAATATATCACTGACTTTCCCAGGTATCAGCATTTCACAAATACTGACTAACACTAACTCATTTTTTTTTAGAAAGTTGATATTCAATTAAGATGCTAGCTAGCTTAGCAATAGAGAGATGAATAGTGAAATCAAGAAGTGAAAAGTAGTTTTTTGCTGTTGTCATTTATGAGAATGAAAAGTATAAGAACTCAAGGAAAAAAAAAATTCTAACTGCAGTACAGCCCACAAATTTGTACTTCCCCACCAGAAAGGCTCCTTGTTAGCTGCCAAAACCTGCCATCCAATCTGTTGGGTGGTTGATTTCGTTATTACATTTCGATGTGCCCTTGACAAGCTGTAACGCACAAGAACTCAACACCTCCTCAAAAGACCCTGCGGTACCAGACAGATCCAGGAGGGATGGCAAAGCCTTGTGTTGGGCTTTTAATTATTCAGAGAGCTGGAATGTTTACAGACAGCGCCCAGTATAAGCAAAGCCAACACTCCACCCCATCCAGCAGTTTTCCTGCCTTGGATGTCGTTTAAATATCAAGTGAATCTCGTCCCACACTACATGTTTCAAGAACACAAAGATTCCAAACTTAAGTGTCTGCAAACTATCTATAGTGAGTTTCAAACTATGGATTAACAACTTTCTTTTATTTGATAACCGGGATGCATTGCTGTACCACTTTGGATCTGCAGCATCAGGTGTCTTAAATCCTCCTTAGATGTCTCTCTGATCTCCTTGATCTTCACAGGTCCACTGTCTTCTAACTCATCTTCACAGATTTACTCCTGCACCTGGGCTCAAGTGGAGAGAACAGATCATTAATTTAGGAGGAATTCAATGTTACTATTAACTTCATGAAATATGTTATAAAGCTCAGAGAAACTCAGGACGATGGCAATGAAAACAAGCAACGCCACAGAACCTTTGCAAACATGTGCTTTTTCCCTGTCTCTCTCTTTTTCATTCACTGGTGTTAATGTGATATAAATGTTTGGCTGGGTTTCATTTGAGAGGTCATAACCTGCTCTTTGGGAGTAAAATGTTTCTTTCAGCATCATTCTTCTAAATCTCCTAATCATAAAAAAGAATTCTCTCCTATGCTATGGGCAAAGTATTAGTTTGCAAACACTCTTTTCTGCCCTCAAATGTTAGAGAGCCAGAAGTTAAAAGGTGGTGACACTTTCCAGTGCAGGCTGTCTTCCAACTCCAGGCTATGGTTATCCTAATGGAGGATGAAAATGGTCAAAATATATTGCCTTTATTTTTGAGGTGAAGTTGGAGGAGGAATGAAGAACAAAGGTGAAATATAGGTTCAGTTTGCTGAATGCATAAAAATGTATGTCAGAAGATACATTTTTGTAAACTCTGTTTAACTGCAACAGTGACGTTTTGAGATATTCCATGGGGAATACTTTCAAATCCATGTATATGTTTAACTTCTCCTTCCTTCCGTCCTTCCTTCCTTCCTTCCTTCCTTCCTTCCTTCCTTCCTTCCTTCTTTCTCTTTCCTTCCCTTTTATTTTTTGGTGCACGGTCTTACTACACAGCTTGAACTTGTAGTGATCCTCCTGTTTTCAGCCTCCCCAGGGCTGGCCTTATAGGCACACACCACCATGTCCAGACTCTGTCACCAGCTCAGTAGACCTGGGAGCAGGGCCAGCGTAGCATGTGGTGCCAGGGATCAAACCCTGGCACCCCATGCTTGCCTAATCAGGCTCATAGTCCGCTAAGCTATCTTGTTGGGCCTATATTTTCCAAAAGAATCAATTTTGGAAAATATGAGCAGTTGACAAGTAACTTAGGGGAGGCAAAAAGGAAAGTCACATTTTTTTCTTTTGGATTTTTATTCTCTTTAAAATAAAAAAAATACTAATTAAAAAAAGAATGTTAACATTTGTTGAATACTTTCTTTAGCAGATAGTTTCATAGTTGATGTTTAATGGCTATACAGTTTAAGATTCAGAATGTACATTTTTTCATATAAGAATTATCCGTACTTTCTAGATAAAGGAAAGATAAAGATCAAATGACATTGCCAAAGTCACACAGCTAGTAATTTAAATTCTAAGTCACTCTTATGCCAAAATCTTACATATTCTTAGAGCATGGTTTTTGTATATGTGTGTGTGTGTTTTTTAAAAACAGAGAATACATCTAAATACTGACATTCAAATCTAATGTACAGAAACTCCTAGGCAGAGTGTGAGCTGAAAGAACATTCCAAAGTTTGCCTTAGTTGGTGAAAAACTGATAAAAATGACTTATGGTTGTAGTGCTAATAGCTCTGGTTGAAGAAAGCAGCAATTATGTTCAGTAGATAGAAGTGGCCCCTTTGCATTATGGGATGAGTTGGAATTCCTAGGTTAGTCTTATTTTAAAATGTAATTAAGCCAACTGTCCTAAGAAAGTTTTTCCTTCTGTTTCACATGTAACCAATTCCAGATGTAAAACTATTTTTCTGCAGTAATTGATTAGTGTTTTATTCTGATTAGCTTGACCTGTCTCACAACCCTCTCTTCTCTCAGATTCATTGAGGTGCTGGTTTCCAGACTGAAATCAAATTTGGACCCCCAAATGAGGAAGGTCTTCAAACTGAAAAATCCAATTTAATTTACACTGTCCTTGAAACATTAGAAGTTGTATGGAAGGAAAGAATGATGATCTCTCAAGGACCAAAGATCAACCCCATTCTTTGCTGTATTCCTGTGGCTTAGCCCCTCTTGCAGTTGAGACCCTCAACTGGGGTTTTCTTGGCTTGGAGTCATTTTGCTGCAGTTAACATTTAGTTCACACATCATTAGGTGAAGCCCCAGTTACAGAGATACACTGCTCTTGTCATAGCCGAAGTATGCTGTGTGCACCTGCAGTTTGAAGTTTTTGTTGAGGGAATAGACTGAAATGAATGAAAATATTGAAACTATTTACTTTTTTTTGTACTCCACCTGCTGTGATATATTTTTGTTGGACAGAATAACTGGAGGTGTGTTTATAGCTTTAGGGAAGAATACATTAGGGGGTTATATGGTTTTAAGACTTTTTTTTCCTTTAAAGCTGTAAATCAAATTTCCACGAAAATAGTTATATTTAAGTAACTATAATAGATTTCATGGGTGTATAGGTGTGTATATTAGATTTTTCTTTCTCTTCATCACCAAAGAATAATTGCCTTTGTTGCTGTCAGCAGAGGATAATTTGTTCATGCTTTCTTGTGTTTATACCATGTCTGTGTTGTATTAGACACTGACAATGAGGTCAAAAGAAAGTTAACATATAGTACTTGTAAGCTCACAGTTACAAAATTATGCTTTTAGCATCAGGACAGGGAATCCTCTGTCAAGTGTGCAGTTAGCTCCTATTATATTTAATTAGCAACCCTGTGAGGGAGATTTTGTAATCCTCATACTCTAGATAGAGGATGCAAAGTTAAAGAAAATAAATAATGGGCAGAAGCTCTTATACCTCTTTAGTGGTAGGGTGGGCTGAGAACCTTAGTCCATTCACACAAAACCCAGTGACCTACTCTACATCCTCTTTCTAGGAATATGTGATAAGCCTTTGGTTAAGCCATGCATTTCTATGACTTCTAGATATTCCATAGATACAGCATTTCTTTTACTAACCTCTGAATATTTATTTATTTATGTATTTAGTACAGGGTCTACAGGTTTTGCTTTATCTTGGTTTTAACCATCCAGCAGAAAAGTATAAATGAGATATAAAAAGTAAAGCCATATTAATATACTAAGCTGTAAAAGCCTCAGGTCAACAACTTCTGACATTGCCAGTTCTGTGGATAACTCACTACTATTATAGACTATTGGAATATATTGGACTATTTTGTTTACGCAACTACAATATTTGAATGGCAATGGAACACCCATCTCTGACAAAACTAAACAAAAAAGGGGAATATAAACGAAAGTCCATTTTATAGTGGAAAAATGCATATCTGTATATACAAAATAAGATAGATATATAGATTGGGCTTGTAGTGATCCTCTTGTTTTCAGCCTCCCAAGTGCTGGGATTATAGGATGCACCACCACACTTACTCTCAATCACCGTCGCAGTGCACTCTGGGAGTGGGGCTGGCACTGCTGAATATTTTTATAAATCAGGGTGAACATGTGAATTATAACTTGTATACTGAACGAGGTCTCAACTCATTGAGACAGAAGCATGAGATTGTCTTATTTAGAAATTACTATTTTAAAAACTGGAATATTGTTAACTATGTAATGTTGAGCACATTGTCCCATTCCCATATCTTAATATGCTGGATGACTCATAAATTTCCACCTGTTTAATATCAGACTAATATTGCTCTGATCCCACATTCAATTTGATGCCTTCTCTTCCTTCAAAGACTAGACATCTTTAGAGACAGCATAGCACTGATTTAGCTTCTCATTGTCCTTGGTCTTAGTGCCCTGTCTAGTGAGGCTGGTAGTAGGAATTACAGAGGCAAATGTTTTCTTTTGCTATTCTGGTTGTCAGTGGGGAAAGACGGTTTGAGGGTACTCTGAGTCCAATTGTCTGATGCCAGTGGCTCTGTTGAGATGAAAAATTTTATTGGGGTAGATTTAAAATTATATTAGCCTCTGCTTTTGTGAGCATTCTGTCACAGAGAAAGCATTTCAGTTTTCCTTGGCATTTCTAGCTGTAAAAGTCCACATCCCTTACTCGGTAATGTAGTGTGATGCTCAATTTGGGGTCTTTTGCACAGGTTTCTGGTTTTTGCTGGACTATTACTTCTGTAATTAATTATGTAAGACAAGACAGCTGCAGGAAATATTTTCTGTTATTGGAGTTTCCTAGAAAATGAACTGGTAACAAGTTTGGCCCACTTATTATTCCTAATAACATTATATTCATTTTATTGGCCTGGTTATTCCAGTGAAGTTGTCGCTTTCAGGACTTTGAAGTCTATGAATAAACTTTGGGGTCTGTTTATAAATATATTCACACTTCAAGGAACATGTCAAGTAGGCTTTCTCTGATTCTAGTTATCTAGTGCTGCAGAAGATATCACTCCAAAGTATTGTGGTCAACCTAAAAACAGTAATTTATTATCTCATAGTTTTTGTAGATCCAATACTTTGGAAAGCCTTCACTAGAAAGTTCTATCTAAAGGTTCTGAGGAGGTTATAGGTATCATCTAGGGCTTCAATTATTTGAAGACTTTGTTGGGGCTAGAGAGTATACTTTCAAGATAACTCATCTATGTGCCTGACAAATTGCTGATAGCTATAGGTTTTGGTCCCTCTCCATGCATATGTATCTATTAATAAGGCTACTTAGGTGTTATCCTAAAATGATGCTGCCTCCTTCCAGGATGAGTAATTAAAGAGACCAAGTGAAAGGCTCTACTTTTTATGACTGCAGCTCAGAGCCACATACTGTTACTTCTGTGTTATTCAGTTAGTAATAAAGAATAGTCCTAATTCATTGTAAAAATGGACTATATGAGGCTGGCAAGATAGCTCAGCAGACTAAATGCCTGCTTAGGCAAGTGCAGGACCTGGGGTTCAATTTCTGGTGCTACGTGTTGCACCAGCCTTGACCCCGGTTGTGCTGAGCCTGCAGCCGAGTCTGTGTGGTGGCATGTGCCTGTAATCCCAGCACTGGAAAGGCTGAAAACAGGAGAATTACTATGAGTCCAAGCTGGGTCGTGAGACCCTGTACAAAATACAAAAGAAAAAAAAAAGACTGCATATAGGATAGGAATAATAGGAAATCAAGATTATTAGGGACATATTTGAGGTTAGTTATGATGTAACTTACCTGAAAGGGGTGGAGGGTAAGGGAAGAGAACCCAGCTTCTATCAGTAATGTATTCCCTGAAAGCTTCCTGAACCCCTTGGCTTTGGCTGAGTGGCAGCATGACTATCGCCTTAGGTCACAATGTACTTCTTGTAAACCAATAGCTTCTCTACTTAATCTTCTCAAGTAAAGTAGGGAGGTGGTTAGTGGCTATGGCCATTATATCTTAGTACTTTAAAAAAATGATGCTGTAGTTTCTAGCTCTAATTATGAGACACAAGCTAGGGGAAATATTGGTTGAACATTTGATCCTGTAACAAATAAACTTCAAAATTTTATTTGATTTATTTTTTTGTTGATACAGGGTCTTGCTATATAGTTGGGACTCATAGTAATCCTCCTGTCTCAACCTTCCCAGTGCTGGGATGACAGGCATATACCACCATGCCCAGTCCAGTGCCAGCATGGAATGCAGTACTGGCTATCAAACTTGGGATACTTGCCAGACAGGCACTTAGACCACTGATCTATCTCCTCAGCCCAACTTAAAATTTTAATAAATTTTTTTGAAATATTTCTTTTCTTCTACATAAAGTCAGAAAACTGGGAGAACCGGCCAGTAGTCTTTTAGGCTGAGGGAAGCTTTCCTACACTTAATAGGGCCTAAGCATCATTCTGATCTTAGATATCCAGCCAGTGAAAAGAGTAAGAAGAAAGGACAGGAAATTTTGAATGCCACTCTGGAAGTGGCATTCATGACTCCTGTTCACATTCCATTGGCCAGAACTTGGCCATGTGCCTTCAACTATTTTCATGAGGTATAGGTGAAACTTAGGTAGGAAATGTATTCCATGAGCTACACTTCTCTAGTAAAAAATGGGAAGATAGACTTTGCATTGACAGCTAGCTATCTTCTTCATAGGCTGGCATTCACAGGTATAATATAACATATACATGTAGCATGACTCATAGCCCAGCACTCTGATTATCAGTCCCTCTTTGCAGGGAGTGGACCATATTCTCTGACCTTTGATGATCAGCAGCAACTCTTTGAGCATAGCAGTCACCAAGCAAGCAAACTCAAGATTGATTCTAGATCTAAACCATAAGACTCTTTAGGCCTCCCCAACATGGTCTCTCATCATTCAGATCCATCTTCAACTTTTCCTTGGACAGTTCCCTTCACTTTCTTGCTCTAAGTACAACCTGGCTCTCCCCTGATAATACTGTATCTTCTAAATCCTGTTAAATGATAGCTGTTTTCTTCCTATTCCACATATTAGGGATGGGAGGCCAGGAAGCTGTCATTTTTTCTGTATCCAAATTGTATTTCTTCCATCCATCTTTTATGCCCATGATAAGAGACTTCCTTATGTTAAGTTCTCCTTGTTGTCATCTGGGTCTCTTATTTATTGAAGATGTCATTATTTGAGTGACTCAATCATTCTTGACTGAATTTCCTTTCATTTTGGGCCATAACCACTTCTCAATGTGATAATTTAAATAATACCTAGTCTCAGTTCTCTAACTTCTTCAGTTTTTTTTTTTTGTGTGTGTGGAACCTGGGATTGAACTCAGCACCTTGAACTAGCCAGGCAAGCACTACTTCTTTAGCTTTGAGGATCTTCTCTACTATAACATCTTGGCTGCTCACTCAAGCAGAACTATCTTTGATGTTCTAGTCACTGATAATTGTGCCATTTTGGAAAACTTGACTTGATAGAAACAACTGAGACTTTGATGATCATTTCCTACTTTCCTATGTTGCTTACTCTGGCTCTGCCTTTCCACAAACTTTCTCTCTTTAACTCCACCTCTCTCCAGTGATTTACATTTATTACTTTATCTCTTTTTTCCCCAGCCTGTCAACCTGGATCCATTGCCTATCTCTAACCTTCTCCTAGCCTCACATTCCTTACACCTTTCTCCTTTTCTTGTTATTCACTGGTAAATTCCCAAGTCTGGTCAAAACCAATCATTGCCTTCTTCCACACCTGCATCTGTTCAGCTGCCATTACTAATAAGAAACACATACATTACTGAAAGTAACTATTAATTTCCCACCACTCGTTTTGTTATACTGAACAGTAATTCTTTTTCCTAAAACCAAACTCCACTTTTTTCTTAGATCACATCTCTTGTGCCTTCTGAAGGTTTGTCTCCTACCATGACACCTTCTCTTTTCTCCTTTCTAGCTGGTCATTCCCTCTGGCATACAAACTTACTGAAATATCACCCATTTTAAACCAAAATCAAATCATCTTATGTTAGATCTTTTAAGTGCCACCACACTTTTGGGCCTTTTGCATAGAAAAAATAAAAACATTATGTATCGTATTATTTACCTTTACTGTTCCTATTTCTCACATATCACTTTTTTTTAGTCTACTGAAATTGGCGTTTGACTCCTCAAGCTCCACTAAAGCAGCTGATATCAAGATAACAATAATCAATGTCTCATCAATACAGTGGTCCAATCTCTCCAGCATAGACCCAGCATCTACACAGCCTCCATGGCTCAGTATTCCTTCTTTGACACTGTCTTTTCTGGGTTCCTCCAACACAATATACTCTTGAATTCTTTCTTTCATGGTGTCCTTTTCTGGCATCTTTATCTTCATCATGTGTCACTTGTGGGCATTTTAGCCACATTCTGTGGATTTGTGGTCTCATTCAGTTTGAGTCTTTTATGTCCCTGTTTGGGTTCTGGATAGGTATCTCAAAAGTAACAGGCAGGGCTGGGGAGATAGCTCAACAGTGTAAGTGTGTGCCTGGCAAGGGGAAGGACCTGGATCTGATCCCTGGTACCACATGCCCTACCTTCCCCAGGGAACCCCAGATGCACTGAGCCATGCTGGCCACCAAAACTGGCCATAGTGGTGCACACCTGTAATCCCAGTACTGGAGAGGCTGAGACAGAAGGATCACTACAAGTCTGAGCTATGTAGCAAGACCCTGTACCAAATAATTAATTAATTAAAAAACTAACAGCCAGAACAAAGTTATTTGTAGTGTTCTAAAATTATTTTCTCCTTATTCCAAAGCAAACATTTCCTTTTCCCTCAAGTGGTCCCATCAAAGGCCCAGATTCTCCAGGTAAAACCTGATGAATGTCCTTAACTTTTTCTTTTTCAGTGCTTCATATTCAGCCCACTGAAAAGTATTGTTGGCTCAACCTCCATAATTCAACTCTTTTACAGCCACACTGCCCAAACCTAGGCGGTATATCCCTAGTTTAACCTCCTTCTAGGGCCTACTGACTAGTCTCCCTACATGTCCTGCTCTCTTCCTCTAAAAGCTTGTTCTTCACACCTAGAAGGCAGATACTCATAGCCAATTATTATTATTGCAGTCTTGAAGGCCTCATTGTAAGACCTTGCCTAATTCTCTAGCCCTCAGCCCTCTCCTCTACCCCTCGTTCACTTCTCTCAGTCACATAGGCCTTGTTCCTGTTCTTGGACTTGCCAAGCTCATCCCCATCATGGGAGCCTTGTACTTGCTATTTATTCAGCCTATATTGCTCTTTCTCCAGAGTTATGTGTCTTTCTCCTTCTGAAAGTCTCATTTAAAATATTGCCTACTCAAGGATTTTCCATGGCAGCAGAAGCTAAAGACCTTCCTATTTGAAACATAGTACTCTATTTTATCTTCTGTAATCCTATTTGGAACTTGAAATGGTATCAGTGTATTTTATTTTTCACAATTTCTCATTTTATTGGTCAGTTGTATTTATGCCATAATATTTATGCTCCTAGAGGATAAGTCCTCTTTTCTTGTTTCTTTTGATGTTTTCAGTGCCAGGAAAAGAGATTCTATATAATGGGTATTAATACATATTTGTTGAATGCTTGACTTATATAATTTTTTGGCTTTTCAACTCAGAATTCAAAGAGATGGTGGTTTTTATAATAGTAATCTTTGTTTCTTGATGTAGAAAACATAAACATTTTGGAATTTTAAATGACAGGAACAAAATTTTTACCATAATGTCCAGCTAATGACAACATATTAGTATTTTAATATATCTCTATAATTGAATAAAGAATTACAGCTTTCCTTTCTGAAGATAAAGGAGAAAGAAATACTCAAGATTATGGCTTTTAATTTTTAATTAAGGGTAATTATTTTTAAAATGATCATTTTAAACATTTCTTGCTTGTTTATACATATTTTATTTCAAAAGCTTTTGAAAACTCAGGGAAAAGGCATTTGTGGAATTGCACTTTTAAAGATAGATATTGAGATCAAATTATTTCTGTCCTTTTGCTGTAATTATTTCTCTTTCAAACAATAAATGGATAAAGATATATTTCTTTTAATACAGTTGACTGCTACTCTATCATAAGGAAGGACAAACTTGAGACATTTCTGGGTAAATAGATTGACCTTGAAACTGTACTCTTAAGTGCAATAAATCGAAAACATGTTTAAATACTGCATAACAAGCTAATACAATGCCATAGAACTATGACTCGAAATCTGTATTTTTAAAAAAATGTCACGTGATTTTTATGTGTCTTGCAGTTTAGAAGCATGGAGATAGAATGCTTTCAAGAGCAAGTAGGTGAAAACTCATCTAACCATCAAATGGTTATCAATAATAAGGAGGATTTAGTGCAGTTCCTGTTTATCTGGAGACTGGCTAGAATCACCTTGGGAGCTTTCAAAGAATATAAATGCAAGGATCCACAAAGAGGAAAGGGATCAATGATGTAGAGTGTGCCTAAGGGGAGTCACATGGAGAGAACATTCGCTCAGGTTTTCACAGAGAGCACATTGGCCAAGCAATGGGTGTGACTCCTCCACATGGCTGACACTGACAAAGGATCTACAATCTGAGGTACAGGATCTCAGGA